>JAFIRS010003997.1:0-104843 GCA_018342105.1 Gonioctena quinquepunctata | reverse complement strand
CACGTGACACTTCCTCCCAACCAATGCCGTTGACGGATATTGGTTGACACCCCATTCAATATGCTGCTCGGCTGTTGGATAAGGCCGGCGGCTATCACCACGCCCGACCTATCACAGCTCTCCCACCCCCCACCCCTCAACCCACACCTCCCATACACAACATGGCTGCCACCATTCCGACCAATCACAGGCCACTCATTCCCCCCACCCCTACCCACATACAACCATCCCCACCCCTCTCACCGCCATCTTTTTCACAAACCCCTCCCACAACATGGCTGCCGCCATCATCCCTACCCCCACCCGAAAACCACCCCCTCAACCGCTCGCCAAAACCCACCCCTAAATAGGGGTTGCGCCAGAAGTGACATAGCCCTACTACTTCCTTCTGATGGTGATGCATAAAGGATGCTCTGTCATTGTTGTCGAATATAGAAACCATCCACCATGAGTTGTTCAATCCTTCCAAATTTATTACTTGTGCAACAATATCGAATTGTTGGAGTTTCTGTTACAAAAAATATATCTCTTCTGATGTCCTCGTACATAAATTGTATTAACATTATAGGTTCTGTTTGAGAATCTAGTACAGTGAATGATATTCAATAAAACCCTGAAAATATGGTAATCCATGAAATTTGTTTTCCAAATAGCCGGCATTCTGTCTGTCTTCTTTACTCAGCGAGGAAAAACATTTGTTCGGTAATACTAAAAAATTGTTACATTGATCTCCGGTTCTGATGGCAATCTCCTTTGCTTGCAAGATCTCCTCAACGATGAAGGCTTGAATATCAACGAATGCTACTCTCATATCGAAGATTTATAGATAACTAAACTCTGGTAGACAGGAAGTTCAATTTTCAAAAAATTTCGCTGAGTGGCAGGTGATCGATGATGGTGTCATGCACGATGACGTAATAGGCTCGCGTATTGTCGGGAAAATCCGAAGATGCTTCGATATCCAGTTCGACATCGATACTGAAATTCTTGATACTCTCGTCCCTCCCAGAATAATCGATGACAAAAAAATTTTTATTTGCATATTCGGCATAAGACAGAAGAGGACAAAATTGCGTGTAATTGTGATAGGCTTGCAAAAAGTCTCCTTTGCTGAATTGCGAAAGCATTTTTCCTTTGGGATAATTTTTTTCGTTGAGAGTCGAAGTGATATTCTCCATATTTATGTTACTGAATGCTGTGGGATCATTATTGACGCTGTTATTATCGCGATTCTTCTGGAAGTATACAATAACATATCGAGGACTTTCGAGAAACGATGAAGTTTCCACTGCCCACATTTCCCTGGTGAAACCGATCGTGAGAGCTGGTAACATGTGTGAGTCCCACTTTCTGAACGGTATCAGAATGGAAAGGTCTGCTTTGATGCCTTTCAGAAGCTGCAATTTGATATAATTCGTAATTTTGAGTTCAAGGTTTTTAATTTCCAATTTAACTCCTGTGGCATCTTTTCTCTCCTCAATTTCGAAAAAGTCATTATCGTTTCCGGCTTGTACCAATCGTATAGCTTGTTTTTCATAAGAAACGCATCGCAGGTCGTTGAAAATGTTCAAAAAGTGTTTGAGCGGAATAAACGTGTTGAATGCCAGAGGGGGTGAAATGACGCCCACATTATCAGAGTTGGTCCAGCCAGAGTTGAAGGGGAGTTTCGTTTCTTCGTTGGTGTAGCACAAAAAGCCTCTGACTGTGCTAACGATTCCCACATCACGTATAGTCTCCAATTCCTTCCCGTTTTATTTGTAGCTGGCTGATTGAAACATGAAAGCGTCAGAGTTGTTTACAAAAGTCACTTACCCATAGCTCCAAGTTCTGGTTTCTTTTCCACTGATGTGCAAATGACTATCGTACATAGCATCAAATGCATCCAAATGGTTGACGCCGATTTCGATGACGTCATTATTCCGAAAAGATTTGACATGGGGGTAATACGTTCCCCATTCAACTTATTATATTGTTTCGCCCATTTGAGGTTCTCGGAAAATTTGGAACACTTGACTTGACAACATGGTGATCGATATATTTTAGGACGAGTATATACTGAGCAGACAGTTGACGAATCGTTGTCGTGTAGGTCTTGGTGAAGACTGAAGGATTGAATGTTGATGCTGGACTTTCATCGATTTTCAAGACCGTAGTTTCTCCAATTCCAGTTATTTCCTCTCTTCGAAAATCAATCAATTGGAAGTTTTGATCCAACACTCTCAGCGTGATGTTATCGATTTCACTTTGATGTTGAATGGGCCGATATATAGGATGATTTGGGAGTTTCGTCGATGGCGTAACCTGGGTCAGCGTCGATGGCAAATTCGTATATCGTACGAACGTCTGTCGTTGTAGAAGCTCCCGACGTAATATTACTATCGACGTGAATCGTTCGTACTTGTATGATATTGACGGGTCGATTGGAGCGTGATTAAAAAGCAAAATTTCTCGTAAATCAGCCAGAGTATCTTCGTTGGTGCTGAAGTCGATGGCGTGTTTTGCGCAAAATATTTCGCTTTTCAGCGTATTATTATTGGGTCTCAGATAGAAAAAGGCGTCGGGACGTTCGACAAATGGCTTTGGAACGATGTGTTTTTGTAGCAATGCTTCAATATCTTCAAATTGATGATCTCCAACGGGGATGTCGATGCTTTTTTTTCGCTTTTATCGCCGTTCTCGAAATAATGAAACTTTGTACCCTTGTATACTGAAATCTCAATAAAGATCATTTGTATTCTGCATGGAGAGCGTCGATGAACGTCCGTTCAAACTTAATATCATAGACATGACTGCGCCACTTCGAACATTCATTTTGTGAACTAACATATCCAAAATACTGCATGGGAGTCTGGCGGCTCTCTTTCCGATGATGGATGAAACTTGACAGACGAATTTGTAGCTCGAAACAAACTTTTTATTCTCCAGTCAATTTATGCCATATATCTTGTAATTCCCAAGGTCCTGCATATTGTGTCAGACAGCATAGAGGAAAAGCTTCCAGTTCTGCATCACACAAGTCTCTTAGAGACATATTCCAAACATATTCTGGTAGAAAGCGTAGACATAGATGGCCGCAATTCACCTGATTATAATTTTGATAGCGGTCATTGTTAAATATAATTTCCAATGGTGATTTCAGGTTGCCAAAGCTATCGAAATAATTCACAGTGTTGCCTACTTTGATGTAAGAGACCCAATGTGTACCCGCATTTTTCTTAGAGTATAAATTTAGTACAGCACATCTCCCTGTAGAGGGAGAAGCTGCGGCAGCGAGTCTTGCATAGATACTCTTCGAAAATGGTGTATTTTCAATTGACGAGCATATTTTTCTATATTTGAAACATACATCGCTATGTTGGGTAGCTTCATATAGAGACCACGTCTTCCTTGACGTCGCTGCTGCCTTTTCGAAAACAATCCATAATCACGAGGTGTCTTGCGTAAATACAGGCCAGATCCCGAATGTTCCATAGCTTTTTTACATTTTTTGTATCTATAACAGTCTCAGCTACAGCGCTTGCACCCCCTTCCAACGGACCCAAGGCTGACAGTCGAACAAATATCGTGCTGCCTGCAAGCTGCGTCCTAAGGATCCACTCCTCCGTCACCGTGGGCTTGACGTTGTTGCAATCAAGTTCCAGGACCGCAATCCTGATATCCCAGTAGATGTAAATGCGTTGCATTGAGTTGAATTGAGTTGCGTTGAGCTGCATTGAGTTGCATTGAGTTACATTGAGTTCTATAAACATACTTGATGCGACAGGGATTGTCAGTTGTCATTGAATCGTCAACATGTCCATACTACTCCCTGACCCCAAACTTTTCTGGTATCACTATGAATGGATTGATATTTTTCATCGGCAGAGAACCCATAGCCATTGAATACAATACTTAGAAATTGGATCGAGAGACTTTTGAACTTACCGAGGGCTTGAAGGATCTTCCAACTGAAGAGCAGTCCGTAAATGACCCCAGTCAAGATATTATAAACTATAAATCGATTTCGATATCGGCCAATGCACACAAAAGATCAAATGGAATAATCAACGTAAGTCATCTTCAAGATATTTCCGCCGCAGGAGAGAACATGTAGTTCAACGAAGTATACAAAGCAAAAATGAATAACCACTCAAGTGAACGACATATATAACAAACAGTATGTGGATTCCAATCCGAATATAGGGATCGTTCAACAATAAAAGTTGTTACCCATCGACACTTGGACTATTTGATCGATGGTCCCAAGTGAACATAGTGAATTATTACCAAATTCCTTCCGAGCCATCATCTCGGGCCCGAGCGGATGCGGGAAAACAAATAAAGCGTTATCATTACTGTTCAGTCCGAATGACGCGAGGTTCTAGAAAGTTTAGGTCTAATCAAAGTCGCTGTATCGACCAAAGTATCAGCTGCTTCGAAAGGTATTGAGGTAAGTGGAAGGAGTCGGCTATTTTCCGTTTCGAGAAAATGGAGAAATTATGGGTCCTCATGAAGCCAAACCCAATTCTATATTCATATTCGATGATGTCGCTTGTGATAGCCAGCAGAAAATTCGAGAATATTATTGTTCAATGTGCACACATAAGGACATCGACGCCATGTATCTATGTCAAACTTACTCGAAAATACCCACCCAACTGATTCGAGACGATTGCAATATGACTTTATTGTTCCAGCAGGATGAAATCAACATGAAACACGTTTTTGATGAACATGTTTCACCCGACATGTCATTCGAAGATTTCAAGCATATAAGTGTCGAATATTGGTGCAAAAAATATGGAGCATTCGTAATTGTCAAGGATTGCTATTTGAATGCGGGCATATGTCGACAAGGTTTCGACGAATATGTGAAGATTAGCATACCATCAGTAAACATGAAGCCGCTTAGCAAAGAACTTGATGTCATTCGGAAAAATAAAATATTGGAATTATCAAAAAATATCTAGCTGTCCAATTGGGTGAATCCAAAGGAATCCCATCGATACTGTCTGTTCAAACCTCTCGGAGAAATTGCCATGTCATCGAAGGTCCATCGACGTCCGCACCTCAAACGTATCAAGAAAGAGGAAGCGGCATGCAAAGAGAAAGAAGAAGAGAAGAAGAGGAGAAGAAGAAGAATCCCCAGAAGAAATACAATTCCTGCCTATGGTATATGTTTCTGGAACACAAGATGATGATAGTGATGAGAGCGTTTATGGTGATGCGGAAGCGTCAAGGGACAAACCTATTCCAGAAGAAGTAATGCGCGAGTATGTTGATCAATATTCTTCCATGTCACAAAGATACGTTCTCGAACACTGGAGCAATGACGATAAAGTTGATAAATTATATGGACCTGTTTATAATAAAAGTTCTTCGAAATGGTTACTAGGTAAACATTTCATCAATTTCGATGGAAATAAAAACATCGTAACGCAGGAAAAGTATCCGGGGGACACTCCAGGACTTTCTCTTCTTTGTTTATCTTTCCCAGTTTTGCCTACTCAAAAGAATACTTCAATATATTGCGAACCTCATTTTCCTTCTTTCCTTTCCCTCAAAGCTAACTAGACAATTCCAATTCTTTTAATCTCTACGACAGCACGGATGCAGTTTTTCCTTACCCATTTATTGGTTCTGCTTTCTAGATAGGAGGGAGATCAGTGTCTCTTTCTTTAATAATCATCTTTTGCTTAGTGGAACGTACAATTACTGTGATAAAATTGTTTGGGTCAAAGTGGAATAATTTGATATGAGCTATTTGAAAATAGGGTGGGTTGAATGTTAGATCTCTGATATCATCATTACTAGAGGTTGAAAATTTCATAGCACGAGAAAACTTCAACATTTTCACGGTCTGCTAGGCTTGGCTGAATACGGACACATAGGATCACCTGATCAGGATAAATGATCACGAGGTATTTAGGAATAACAGATAGAATCGGGGTGGTGGAGTCTGTATATATGTTTTGGACAGATCGATATGCGAAGTCATCGTTCAATCTAACCGTTTTTGTGAATAACTGTGGGTTAAACTCAATATTCAAAGAACAATTTTGCAGTAAGGTACCTTCACAGTATATGAAATTGTTTCAAGAGGAATTCGAAGATAATTCATGTTATTCCCACACAACTGTAGATGAAATTATTTCCACTTCCGATTTCAACATGAATGTCCTACACCTCGGAAATACGCATAATCTGTTTTCAGTTATGGAGAACTTCCATTTGACTTAAATCATTGACATGCCGATAAGAATAAGTAAAAACATACCAACTTCACTGGATCTAATCATGATTAATGAGAACATTGTAATAGAAGATTCAGTCAACCAGAGTCGATCGCATAGAAGTTGCATGGAATTAGTGCAGGGATCTGCGACTTCACAATGGGAATACTAAAAAGAGGCACCAGTAATTATTAACGAGTGCTCAATATCCGCAAACACGCACATCGCCAGTAATCGCCAGGACGTTGCGAAGTGTATGTTTTGAAAGTAAATCACATGCACCTTCCATGGAAGGTAAGTTAATGAATACATTTGTAATTACCGAATTAACCATTTATGTTTGCCAAAATGATCAAACAAATGTATTTTTTGTAAATTTTCTATAGAATTGATAAATGGAAAAGAAATTTGATATTTCTTCAACATCTTATTGGATATCCATGTTGATCGAAACATTTTCGCCCTCACAGTGATATTGTAGAGCCGTCAATTCAGCCAGAAGGCCGAGAGGCGATGCTAAATGTTAATTTATTCGCAGTATTCATCAACTGTCTCGTCGGAAAAACGGGTATTTGGCTGCGGCCAATGCGTTGCGCCATCTAACGCTGTGTTAGCAACTATTTTGAATCAATACATGTGAACACTCAATATGTAAATGCAAATTTGTTAACAAATATAAATCATACAAAATGAGTCATCTACACAATGATGATCGCCAAGGTACGTACAAACATCGTTTTTCTACCACACCCTTCCCCCAGACCGAACATTTCTCCCTTGCACATGTCAACAACTATTATTTTCATTTCAACCTTAACACAAAATGTTTTACTTTTCAGATGTCATTGTTAATTATCAGGAGAAAAAGTTAAAAATTGATTATTAAAAAAAACCTCTACTGAAGATGCCTCCGGCCAGGGGCGAAACATCTAGCATGATATAAGATAGTTTTATTTTTACACAAGAATCCCAAACCTAGGAACCCCCAACCAAAAAAATAAATATACCAGGATTCAAGAAAACCCACACTTCAACAAAATATATATATATATATATATATATATATATATATATATATATATATATATATATATATATATATATATATATATATAAATATATAAAAAAAAACTGAGTTTAGGAAACACAAAAAAACAATTATATGTTTTCCTTTGAAGCCTTTCTCGACAACCCACTGCAGGGATCACCACGTGTGTATTCCAATCAAATTCGACATAAATCTGCATAATCAACATGAGGTTTTCGACATGAAATTATTTTTTACAAACTGATTTTTAAAGATTTTATTTCTGATGTGCACCGATATTTTTCTGTTAGCAACCTCGAGTTAATGTCTTGATAATGACATAAAGTATTTCGAAAGCTCGACAATTTAACAAAGAGTATTCTTTACATGGCCATTTCCTATTGACTGCAACCTCAAAGAAAACGTAAAATTGGGTTTTGTGTTTCCTGAACTCATTTTTTTTCAACTGGTCTAGTCAAGAGACTACCTTCTTCTAAATATATATATATATATTATTTGGAATGTGCCAATTAAGACCTTTTATTTGATATCCAACATGGCAACATGAAAATTATTTTTTTAGTTCATGACTTTATGTGGGTGCGCCATATTCAATTTGATGAGACGTCACATATCTTTTAACCAGCGGACCATCAAGACGTTACCAACGATTTCCCACTTGTCAAACTATGATAAGTATTCTAGAAGTTATGAGGGAACAAATGAACATAAATACGTACCGGTCAAAATCATAACCCTCCTTTTTGCTTCGCCATAATCGGGTAAAAAAGTCGCACGATCATAATCCATAAAACTTCATGTGTAATATATTATTGAAAATTCGATAAATATCACAAACTGTGGCATGGTGTTAATATTTTGGAGGTTATAAAAACTTCTCTAGAACGCGTTAATTTGAATTGCTTTGGAACTCTGCTTTGCGAGATCGCTAGGTTAATATTGTGACGAAGTCACATTGTTCACCATGTTTTGAAACAGCCAAAAGCCTGGAAAAAATGTTAAAAACGTATGTCCGTTATTCAAAATCACAGAAACATCATCTTCAATAGCGGCGAATCCATGAATTAAACATAAACCAACAATAAATCCACCCCATTCACAGCCTTAAGGCGCTTGATATAGCCGACAATATGCCCCACCTGTCAATAAAACAGTCTTTGGTATCGTCCGCTCCGATGCAAAATCGATAATATATAATATAATAATAATAATATTGTTTATTCACAAAAGTACAAATTTTATAAAATTAATATATATATATATATATATATATATATATATGAATTTTAATCCTGAAGGAGACGAGGATCCACCCGTCGAAACGTAGAAACTGAATTACAGATGTTATACCAGAACAAAGTTGTAATTAATTTATGAAAGTCAGATCCACGAACCTAAAACCCAAGAAAAACAAGCCAAATATATATATATATATATATATATATATATAGGACAACAAATACAAAATTTCAATATCAATTTAAAGAAAAAATTGTTGAATTTAGAAATTGGTGTTACATATTCTGATATAAGAGCAGTATCCAAAGAATTAACTCATGTACAAAATCTTCTCGATTATGCTCTTCCACAAAATATCATCATTGAATATAAACGCAGATTGAACATCAAATATGAGAGAGTATTCAATATAATAAAAAATACGAATATACGTAAACTTGAGAATTTAAAATCAGAAACAATCTATAAAATTAAATTTCAAAATAAATGGTTCAAAAACATAACAGATTTATTGATACCTATCGAAATTCAACAATTTTTATCACTTGGTCCTAAGTTTAGTGTGTGTCCAACTGTTAAAGATTTGAGAATGGATTCACTTCTTGCAGATTTGGAAAATATTATCGAAAATTTCAATGAGAGAAGTAAAAACTTATATCGAGCACACTTCACCAATATCATAACAAACTTTTCTCATATTAATAGTAATCACATAGATCAGTTTACTACAATGTTCAATAAGTGCAAGATATATCTGAAACAACATCCTGAACTTTGTATTATCAATAGTGATAAAGGTAACGTAACTGTTGCAATGTATAAAGACGAATACATCAACAAGAGCCAGTTACTTCTAAATGATACAAAATATTATAAACCACTCAGAGCAGATCCGTCTTGCACTTTACAACAGAAAGCTAATAAAATTGTTTCTGAACTAAAGAAAAAAGCAATGATTGATGAAATAACTGCTAAAAGTTAACTATCTATAATTCTATCACACCACGTCTTTATACTCTACCAAAAATTCATAAACCAGTTTTATCTATGAGACCAATTGTTTCTTCTATAGATTCACCAAACAGTAAAATAACGAAATTCATTACTGAAATATTGACCAACTCATATGATAACGATAACAGATATCATGTTACTGACTCTTTCTCCTTTAGTGAATTTATTAACGATTTTCAATTAGCACCAAATTATGTTCTGATAAGTTTAGATGTGGTATCTCTATTCACTAACTTACCTTTAGAGTTAGTTAAACTCTGCATTGATAAACAATGGAACAAAATTAACAATCTCTGCAATATTGAAAAACAAATGTTTATGAAGATAATTGATTTCATTTTTGACTCTACTTGTCTTGTCTTCAATGAAAAATTCTACAAACAAAATTTTTGGTACTCCCATGGGATCTAACATCTCTCCAATAATATCAAGTTACGTTTTAGATGAACTCCTAGAATATTGCACAAATAAAATCACTTTCGACATTCCTTTCCTTAGGAGATATGTAGATGACCTCATCCTTTCTGTACCAGAAAACTGTATTGATGAAACTCTCAATATTTTTAACAGTTTTGATCCCAATATTCAGTTCACTGTCGAAAAAGAAACCGATAATTCAGTTCCATTCCTTGATTTGAAACTTATCAGAACCATCAACAACAAAATCATCACTAGATGGTACAGAAAACCAATAAATAGTAATCGTTTCATAAATTTTCACTCACACCATCCCATGAAAATCAAACTCAATTTAATTAATAACCTTAAAATAGAGTTGTTAAGGTCACTCATCCATCCTTGAGAGATGAGTGTCTGAAAGAACTTCAAAACATTCTTTTAGAAAATTCATATCCGAAATCATTAGTTAATAAAATTCTATTTAGCTCCTCTGCTTCTATTTTGAATTCAAACCAATCACCAAGAACGGATCAAATTGCAATTTATAGATCTTTACCACATATAGATAATTTGACACCAAAACTCATACAATTGTTCAAAAATGAAGACAATGTTAAAATAGCTAAAACAAGTTTGAAAACTATATCAAAAAAAAAATGCATAAAAAAAAAGATAGAATAACCTCTCATAAAAGTGACTGTAGAAGAAATGTGAGATCTTGTTGCCTTGCTGAACATGTAATAGATAAAGATCATGTGATTGACTATAATAATGCCAAAATTCTCGATAATGAACAAAATCTCAATAAGCGTCTCTTTCTTGAAATGGTTCATATAAACAACAATGAAATAAAGACAATATCACACCTAATCCTCTTTGAAATGATTATTATTATTTTTTATATTTATATATCTTTTACATTTTATATTCTCACTCTGTATCTCTTTCATCTAGAATTTCGATTATTTAGGTATGTAACTGAGTATCTGTCATCTTGTCATTTTAAATTGTAACACCGATGTTTCTTTTTGTGTATTATTTTTTCTGAATTTCATGTTAGTAAGTATCCTTTAATTATGTAATACCAGCATATAATCATGTATTAACTTTTAGTTAAGTCTTGAAGAAGAAAATAAAAATTTTCGAAAGCTCGACATAAAAACGAAGAAATCGTATTAATTGGTCTACCATTGACTGCTTCCCACTAATTTCTACATAAATTATCGAACAGTCACGAAAATATCCCCTTATATATATATATATATACATATATTGTAAGTGAATAAACAGGTGGAAATCACGAAGCTTTAGTATGAAACTATCGCTTATATGTAATATTAAACTTAAAACTAAGTAGTATAACACTATAATATACAATGATAAAGAAAATAATAACATATTTTGAAGCACATAAGTATATAAATTTGGTAAAAGAAGTTTCAACTAATGAATGTATAAATAAAATAGTGAATAGATATTTTTATCCTTGTGATACTTGTAGTAAATGCCATATTTAGGCTGAATGTCGTTTGCAGTAGGTATGTTTATGATAATTGAGGTGTAGGTAGGTCATATTCGGGGTGTAGGTCATATTCGGGCTTTGTCATATTCGGGTATTGTCTCATATTCTGTTTGTTGTCAGCTTTGCGTATATGCATGCTATATACAAACGATTGGTGTTTTAACTTTAATCACTTTTTGAAAGTTTGGTTGACAAAATCATGAAACAATGTCTTTTCAGAACGCAAAATCCAAATTTTATAAGTTTTTTGTACATAATAGAACTATTTAATTTTCCTCATGAACTCAGGTAGCATATTATGTAGGCGAGGTCCGAGGTGATTTGAATATCGTTGTCCAATTGCTTTTTCCGATGTCTCTTGTTTTGTTTGTTTCTGGTACTATAATTGTGATCGAATGATTCAAGTTGTATTTTATTGTTTTTCACATCAACTAATAAGTTGATGCAGTCAGCCTGCCTTACGTCGAATACATTGGACTCTTTGAATAAATTTTCACTGTAATATGTAGCTCTTTTTCCAAGGATGATTTTCAGTATCCATTTTTGAATAACATTCAGCATTTCCAAGTGATAATCGTTAACACCACCCCAGCCGATTATACCGTGAAATATATGTGACTGTACCAGAGCATACTATAATACTTTCAAATGATTTACATCTGAAAGTTCTTTCAAGTATTTGAATTTAAATAAAAGACCTCTCAGTTTTTCCACTATATTTTCAATTTGAAGATCCCATCTAAGATGTCTGTCTATCACAATGCCTAGGTGAAATATCGCGCTTAACAGTCAATTGGGTGCCCGCCGTCGAACTGTCTCTCTCGCCGTTTGAGAGGATCGGAGAAAATACATTGGAACGCCGCAATAGTCTCAAGTGCAGAAACTATAATACGCAGGACCGGATTGAATATGGAAGTGCACACAAAAGTTACTTGAGGAAAAGGAGTGTCTGACCAGTGGAACGAATAAGTTGTGCTCCAAGCTACCGCATCATCCGTCGCGATGCCTGCCACCTGACGTCACCCAGTATATCAATTGGTAAATATAAAATATCATAACACTCAGTCCAGTAAGTTGTAGTCCGCGCTTAAGATGATAGTAGAGGAGGAAAATTGCCTAGGAGCTCCTACAGAGCATTTTAAACGAGGAGTATAGGTCGAGACACACATCGACTCAACACGCAAAATAGTCCGTCCAAGAGTTGATCGTAGCAAGTGAGCTCTAGTTTTGATAGTGAGGGAGTTCGAGAAGTGTACCGTGCGCGTAAAATAGTGGGTGATTTTCTAGTTAGCCGAGATTGTGAATAATCCGTCAGTTAGGCAAGGTTCCGGGTACCAACCACACAAACAGTCGTGCAGGCTAGGGTTAGATGTAGGAAACAGGTGATTGTTTTGCTAGTTAACCGTGAGAGCGTACCATCCGTCAGTAGGGTGAGTTCCAAGGCCCAGCCACACTTACGGTCGTGCAGAATAGAGCTAGGTGGGGATAAACTTCGGAATTGGTTTTCTAGCTAACCGTAATAGCGTACAATCCGTCAGTTGGGTAAGTTTCCATGGACCAGCCACACTAACGGTCGTGTAGGACAAGGATAGCGACAGGGAATAGAATAGTTCCAAACGGAACATGGGTATGACGTCCAAGATAAACGACGAACTGCCCGCACCTTCATTTCGGAACCCTGGCCGACTGTAAAGCTTGCATTTGATATCCGCTTTGTTGTATAACACTATAACTTGAGAAACCGCCGTTTCGCTTTCCGTTTTCGAAATTTGGCACTACTAAGTGAATTTCATCCCCTCCGCATGTGCTTCTGGTTGTTATGCTATTACTGTATAGATTGAAGCTTGATAGGAGCATTTGCTTGTTATTTTTAACGCTTGAAGCGGCCCTCAGCCGTTCTGCCTGTATATGTACCTGCATTTTCGCTGCCCTAGTTTATAGTTTGAAGTGGCCGGCAGCCGTATTGTTCGTGTATATATCCCGATCGGAATAAATGATTCTGCCCTGTACACTTGATTTTTATAATATTGCACCACCAGTCAGCACCCAGGTTAGAAACCCAGTCAAGGGCAATTAAAGTCTGCTTTTCTGGCCTCGTTATATTGTCAATACTATATCGACCCCTGGAGTGTTTTTTTTACTGTTACCGCCCGGAGCAAAAGTGCCCTTCTCCACTATAAAACAAAAGGCGGCGCCCGAGGCAGATCCGGGATTAGTGAAAAGGCGCCAAAGTTTGCTAGTAGGGGGAAAAACCCCTCCACAACATTTTGTGCATTTTACTGTCCCCAAAGCGAAGTCGCTGGTACTCATATGTTACTCCCAAATGATGAACTACAATGAGATATTTTATTGAAATCCCTGCGACTTACTGTAACTCCGCTGGTTGACTGGGGGTGTCACGGCTAGTAACGGTGTCTCAGAGCACTCTACAATTCATTGTGAAATGAGATTGGATGGTGTACTTGCATAAATTTAAGAAAAATTAATGATGAAATTTTTCTAAGAGATTTATATGATATGACATTTTTTAAAATTTTTAATATCCTTCAAAATCTAATTGATCGCCCGAAAAACCACTTCTAGAGTCACCACACCAAAGCTCCTTGGTAAATAGTAGGCCAATCAATAGAGATTTTCTGCTCTATTGATTCTGGACAAAAAAAAACAGGAAACCGACTGTGCCACCATACGAAAGACGGTTCGTAGTTATATCCTGTTATGTTTTCTACTCGCAACTATCATTGCTTAATATGTTGTAAACATTCAAATGCATTTTTTATCATTTTTGTCTTGTAACTTGAACAGTAAGGGAGCAATCTCGATACTTTCAATAGACGAATTGTAGAGAATTGAAACAAAAAAAAAATAGCCCTACCACTACTCGATCGGATTATCAGTAACGGAGGAAAACCGGAGAAAATTAGCGTTTTTTGTTGATTCATAACTTCACCACATTTCAAGTTGAAGTACAGGCTTCCCACGACATAGTAGTGATTGATATGTACTTTATGGGTAGAAAACTCAGGCATTGTCGGATAATTAGTTTTGGCATGATTGCAATCTGATTTCGAGGGTAGATGTACAGTACTACAAAATGTTCATTCTGATTTTGCGTTAAAATACTGCAAAATAGGTAGTGAAAAATACTTGCAAACAAGACCGAAAGTGGGCGAGTGCATGACAGCGGCTGAGTAGTGGTGGTAGAACAGCAGTCGCAGGGAAGCGTATGTATATTAATACATGCGCGCTGCGCCCGTTATGAACTGCTGCTCTACCCCCACTCCCGCTTCCATGCACTCGTCCGTTTTCGGTCATGTTTGCAAGTATTTATCACCTATTTCGCAGAATTTCAATGCAAGATAATAATAGGTGTTTTGTAGTACTATACTCCAGCTGTCAAATTTTTTTAGAAAAATTGAAATCGGACCACATATGACGCATCCAGGTGTGCCGCAATGAAGTGCATTAAAAAAATCAAATTGCAATTATGCCAAAACTAATATTCCAACAGTGCCTGAGTTATTCGCACAAGTGCATATCAGTCACTACTATGTCGTGGAGAGCCTGCACCAAAACTAAAAAAATGGCAATGTTAGGAATTTAAAAAAAAACGCTGATTTTTTTGAGGTTTTTTCGTTTTTTTCTGCGTTACTAATAATCCATCCGAGTCGTGCTAGGGTTCATTTTCTTTGCAGATTGCTTCATTGATATTCATGTTACAAGCAAAAAAAATGTTTTGACAATTTCGAGTAGAAAACATAACAAGATATAACTACGGACCGTCTTTCGTATGATGGCACAGTCGGTTTCTGGTAGTATGTTTGTCACGGCAAAATCTCTATTGATTGGTCTATAGGGATACAGCACGTAGAGCATTGAAAAGTAATATAACTGAGGGATGGCTACAATATTACTAAGACATCAGGAATTGAATAAATAATGATGCAATTCAGAGAGAAAAAAATGTATTTCTGTTATCAACTGGGAAACACTAAAAGCAATAAATATATGTGGGAAGCACGAGTCAAATGGAATTTTTTCTGACTATTTCCCTCATCAATTTTGAACCAATCAAATGGCCGAAATTTCTAACAGAGAACCAATCAGTTCAGTTTTATAGTGATAAAACGTCTTTTTGCTGTTTTAAACTGATAAAACCACCAGAAGATTCGATATTGTTTTGCGATTAAATTATATGTCAATGCATTCAATTCCTATTCAGGAATACAGAAAATGCAAAATAGATTAAATAAGGGATTCTCAACTCACTATTACAGTGATTTGATATTTTAATTGAAATACCTTTTTCAGCATGCTTAAAAGTCTCGGGTTTTGAAGTAAGGCAATGAATAATTGAAAACTTCTATTTTCATAACATCCACAACTATATTCGTGGACTAATGGTTAGCTCGTCAGTCCCTCACCCAGGAGGCTCGGGTTCGAATTCATATCAATCGGTTTCAGATACAAACATATTTCATTTGATAGTGTTTTTTTTTATATATTTAAGGTTTTTGGCCAGTGAATGATCATTGTAAATGAAAGGATCTGAGACACGAAGCATTTAGAAATGGACACGATTCCTTTATTTTGGAACGAGAATTGTTGTAATTTTACCCATTGAAAATTCAGATGTAATATGAATTCTGGTAATTTTATCCAGGGTCAAATGTTATTCGGGAGATATTCTCATTGGATATAATTCGTGCTAGATGATTCTATCGCAATTTTCTTTTAAATTTTTCTCAAGCATTTTGCTCCTAGGAAATTCAACTCGTGTAATTTGCGGCCTTATTATCAAAGATCAAACCACTCAAGCTTCGCTTACGTGGTTTAATCAGATAAACGGACCGCAAATCGCACTCAGTAAAATTTCCAGGCAAAATGCTTTCTCGAAAATTTCCAAAATATTTGAGCGATAAAACCCTTATTATATAACTCTCGAAAAATGCACAAAAATGATCTACTATCAATATTACATTATATAGGATTATCGGAAAGGGCTATCAGACTACTTGAATGCTATATCAAAAACAGGAAACAAAAAGTATGCTTCGATGGGTTTTATTCAAACTATCTTTAACTCAGTCAGGAATGCCACAACGCTCCATATTGGGTCTATTGCTGTTCACAATATACTCATCAAATATCATATAAACTCTAAAATATTGTAGAATTCACCTTCATGCAGATAAGGTTTTTCCCCTCAATGTGTAGGAAACGCATACACACTTATAAACAATGATCTTGAGTCATTCGTTGAGTCAGCCAGAGATCATTGTCTATTATTGAATGCCACTAAATCGAACATGATCCTTTTTAGATAAAAAACTGAATGGTCTGAAAGTCAATGAATCTCTTATCATTCCTTTACAATTCACAAATGAATCCAAAAGTCTTGGAGTTATAATTGTCTTCAAAAAACGGTTTGAGAAACATTTAAACAAACAAATACAACTTCCATATTCTTCGCTGGAACTGTTATATGGAAACAGACACGAACTCTCGAAACAGGCGGAAGCAACTACCTGTTTCAATTATTTGGGTACTTTATATGGTCCAAGTCTAACCAAACAGTACCTATGCACAGAAAATACAGAAAGTACCGAACTCATGTTTACGGCTTATCCACGGAATAATAAAATATTAGACATTATCCCGTAAGTTACGGGAAACGGGTTGGATTTAAATGAAAAATAGACGGAAATAAAATGCTGCAATATATATATATATATATATATATATATATATATAAATCTTATTTACCATAATGCCGCCTTACCTATTCAGGAAAATCAATTTTCGTACTGATATTCATAATTTGAACATCAGATTTGAAGGCACTCTTACTCCACCTAGTTTCAAAAAATGATTTTCCAAGCGATCATTCAGTTATAATATATGACAAGTGATTGACCTGTTGCCAAAAGAAATAAAAAACTCATGAGTTTCCGTTTTACATATACACACTCTTTCTCTTAGGAAACCAATCTTGAGTCTACTATACATTTTTCTTAATCATAATCTCTTTTCTCCTTGATTCTATACTGTGTGATTTTAGGTAAATTTTCCAAGGTTGAGTGGAAGACTCACTCATTAGCACCTGTGCCTCCTCAATTGAACTTTTGTATTTCAGTTACCACCGTATTTTTTTTAGGAATTATATGTATTGCAGTTGAAAATAGTAGAGACGATTATTATAATCTAATTGTAGACATACTTGGGCCTGTTTAGAGGACTTTTGTATTTTCAGAAGTGTTGCATTATCGATTTGAATCTTTCAATTTTTGACATCTTCATGAATTTCAAAATCAAATCTAAACGAAAGGCGACCAGTTTTTCCTTTTGAGTCGACTCAGACTACATAGAAATATTAGGTAGGTCAGGTTGATTGATAATTTCGAAATCACTAAATAAATTATGAAATCTACCTTTCTGACCTTCGTTTTCTAATATATGTATTATAGATGTTTATTGAAATCATCTACTATTTTTCATGAGAGCTGTTCTTCAAGTGAACAATAAATAATTATTATATATAGTGAATGAGTCACAGCCAATAAATTTTTCATAGTTTTTATTCCCTTATAGATCACATATGAAAGAATCTTGTAATTTATTTTTATGGCTCAGTCAGTCATTCATTCAGGATAGTATCGCTTATCACAATAGGTATGGAATTGAATGTCCGACTTTTCCTTCTAATATCGACATAAAAAATATCAAAACATTCATGTAATGTTTCTCCATTATTATACATATTTCATACTACCCGGTACCCGCGACTTCGTCCGTGTAGAAATTTGTTTCTTTTATTTTTCTCGGTGTTGTGTCATCTAGCTTATGCACGGGGCTTTGCCCACTTCCTGTCATCTCGTTATCCCCATTACCCGTTATCCCATTTCGCATTATCCCGTTAATCCGTTATCTTGTTTTCTCCGTTAACCCGTTATATCGTTTATGTGGCATCATTGATTTGACAGCAGAATTATTGGTTTTTGACGACTATACAAATTCACTTTACCCCTTACACCCACGATTCCTTTATTTCTAACAGCGAGCCAAAACACTAATGTTCATGACTCTATCATGACCCTAACTTAAAAACTAATGGAACCTCCTTACAAATTTTCACCCCTCATTTTACCCCTTCAGGGGTTGAATTTCTTAAAACACTCAAAAACTTATTCCTCCATTTGTAACAAAGAACAAACTAACCTAACCCCCATACAAAGTTTCACTCCATTAGGGGTTGAATTTATGAAAACACTGAAACAAATATTTCCATATTATTTGTAAAAAGATCTCAAATATCAATTTTTATGACCCTAACTCAAAAACCAACAACAACATTTAACCCCTTCAGGGCTTGAATTTCAGAAAACACTGAAATACGTCTTTCTAAATTTGTAACGAATACCAATATATTTGATACCAACTTGAAAACTAACGGAACGCCATACAAACTTCAAATCCCCATTTTACCACTTCAGGGGTTGAATTTCCAAAAATACTGAATCAAGTATTCTTCATTTGTAACAAAGACCTCAAATACCAATTTTTATTAACCCAACTCGTAAAAGCTAACGGTACTCCTATACAAACTCCTTTATTTGGAAAGAAAAGCCCAAATAACAATTCTATGACTTTCACCCGCCTTCTCACCCCCCTTTCCAACCCTTCGGGGATAAAGTATCAGATATCTCAGTGGTTACCATTGCCATCATAGAAATATGCTGTCAAAATTTCAGCTCTCTAGATCCAGCGGTTTGGTCTGGGCGATGATCGTAAGTCAGTCAGGACGGACATGCAATCATATATGTATAGATGTGGGATATATTTGGATACCTATATATTCTCACTATTTTCTATCCTCTTGATGAATTGTATCAATCTCATATTCTTAGACATTTCTCAAAACCCACCATCTTGACTACATGATTCACTGTTGCGTACAAATTAACAGGTGAATGAGAGATCTTTCAAGAAGTAACTTGAAGCAGGCGGGAAAATTATCAGCTGAGCGTACAGGCAGGCCTGTCCCTGAAAGGTACTTGGCGTGGTTACTAGCAGGTCTGCCATTGCAGCATACACTAGTGACTACGAACCAGCCTGCAATACGCACCTGAAAAAATTTCTGTAATGGAACTTTACATGGGTTGGGTTAGCTCTCTCAGAAATTGGTGTTAGTTGACAGTCTCAAGTAAACCACATCATAACACAACTGAGTTGAGTTTTTGGAACAGGAACCAACGTGGCCTTATTGGTGACATTTCATATATCACTCTATGCTCCCTGTATATATATATATATATATATCCACCAGTTATTATCAAACACTCTTTGTAGGTATTGAATAAAATGCCAGAAATATTCTTTGGAGGGCTCATCATATCGTTTTCAAAATTCTCGCTATTTGACCAAAAACTAATTTCCATGAAGAGTTACGTACTTCTGCTACTTGATTTTTTTTGTTCGGGCAAATTTAATCTAAAACTCCAATACTAAAATATTTGAATGAAAACATTTTTATAAATAGGATTTCAGCAGAATTATTTCGAGACGATATTCCTAGCATGCAAAATATTTTTTTTTGTTTCCTGTCTCCCAATGAATGATCTGGTATAAAACTAAATTGAATTCTCAAAATATAATGCAAAGTCGAGTAGATTATGATTTTTAAGAATTTCGAAACAATTAAGTGAGTTTTATTATAAATGACCACTTATTTAAATAACCTGAAATCATGAATGACTTCCATGAAGAGCACAACAATTGTAACTTGAAATATAGTTGTGAGTCATAGAAGTAAATCCCAGATTTCAATTACTTTTAAGGTACAACTGAAATGATTTTCGACAAGATTTTATGTTTGAACATAATATTGGACGAAACTATATTCAGTGACTAAGGATGCCTTATCAATACGTAAGGTGACCAAATATAGCGCCGATTTAAGGACCCTGACACTGAATCGAATCCAGACGAAACCAAATGGTAAACCATAGAGCATGAACTAGTGTAATATAGATTGCAGTGCTTGCAATTCAACGACATCTCCAGGATGGTGCTGCAGGATTTTTCGGATTTTCTCTCAGCTGAGATCTATTTCATGGTTTTTTAGGGCATACTATGGCTCCTCTATTTCGAGAGAATGAGTAATATTTTCATCACCACTATAATCTCATATATTTGCATCTCGGCAAGAATAACGTCACAACTCGAAAATGCACAAATTTGGGTTAGTCCCAAATTCAAACCAGCAAATTAAAATTAAAAAAATTAAAATAAGTGAGTAACTGAAATGTCCAACTAATAGAGATACATGTTGCACAAATTGTCTTTTCTAAACTATTTGAAATTTGACACAGTTAAAGTGAACTTTACTTTTGTTGTACTGTAAAATGAGGTTTTTTGAGTTGTGACGTTATTCTCGTCGGGGTGCGATATATATATTTATATACATATATATATATATATATATATATATATATATATATATATATATATATATATATATATATATATATATATATATATATATATATATATTTTTTTTGGGAAGGTTTTCTTGGGTTTTGGATTTTCAAAAAAATAGCGAACTTTCTGCCAAGCAAACCATGTATGTTTTTATATTAAAAAAAAAATAAATAAAGAATTGAAAATGTCCCCGGCCAGGGACGAAACGTCTTCTCCTACGAACTACTAGAACATTGTTTTCAAAGAATCCAAAACCCAAGAAAACCTTCCCAAAAAAAATATCTCAAAAAGGATTCAAGAATCGAACAAAACTTATATATATATATATATATATATATAAATATATATATATATATATAGTTAGTTGTTTATTTTCTTGAACCACTGTATATGTTTTTTTGTTTTTCCTTTCTTGGACATGAGGTTCATTCAAAAAGCAGTTATTTCATGCTATTTATTAATTAATTCCAGACATTTCAGCCAGGGTTTTGGCCTTTCTGAATGGGTCAGACTAAAATATAAGTAAAAACAGTTTGTCAACTATTAAAATGAAAAGTTTAAAATCTAGATAAACTCACCATCAGTACAAACATAATGTTAAAATACACTTAATGAAAATATTTACAATACGGGCACACACAGATTTACAACTGAGTGAAAGACTACCACATATCTTGCATGTTTTGATTACTTTGCAGGTTATGTTTATTTGAATCGAGAGTTTAAAACCAATTTCAAATCTAAAACGGTAAAATCACTAATAGTAATTTTGTGGGACTTGTCACAGGCACAGTAGCTGTGTGGCAGGACGTCCGCTCCGCAACCAAAGGTCCCAGGTTCGATCCTGACGCGAGCACATTTTTTTTTTTCCAAATTTAATTTTTTTAAAGGCTGAAAGTTCAAACGCTTAGGGCTAAAAGCATGTAAGGTAGCTGAAAACTGACAGTTTATGTACCGATCTACATGATATTATAGTAAATTTTATTTATATTTTTTATGTCTGTTTTAAAATTGATAGTATTTGGGGTTTGTTTAATATGGATCATTTCATTTATTTCTCTTTTGGGTTGGTTATGCTCAGTTTTAATAGTTTTAGTTTTTGGAAAATCGAATTTGTGGTTTAGTTGTTGCTCGTGTTTACTAAGCGCAGTTTGGTTCTTCTTGTCATATTTGTGTCCATTTAATCTATTCTCCAAATACTGACTACTTTGACCGATATATACCTGATTACAGTTCGCACAAGGCACCCCATATACTACATGTGTTTTTTTGTTTTAAGGTGTTTTTGATTTAAGCTGACTGTAGTTGTTTTGAAGCAAATTATATGCTTTATAGCATACTGTAATTTCATGTTTTTTTAAGGCTTTCTTGGAATTCTCTGATAGTCCTGAGATATAATGTAGTGTCAGGTATTTAAAGGAAAAAACAATAAATACCCGACACTACCTTATATCTCAGGACTATCAGAGAATTTCAAGAATTTCTGAATGCAACGAAGTACTCAAAGTTAATCACATCAATACTAATTTTAAAATATTTCATAATAACATTAGAAGCGCTTTCAAAAATCTTGATCATCTATTATGCTACCTTAAACAGTTCTCAGAAGAATGCATCATTTTAACTGAAACTTGGCAAGTAGATGAAATAAATATCTTAAATATAGATGGTTAAAACTTAATATACAATTATGGCAATCTTAATCAAAATGATGGCACAATGGTTTTTATTAAATCATCCTTAGATTATACCTATAAAATTATTTCTCTATATAACGGTAACAAATTGATACTTACAGAGGTGAAATTTCATAATAATTTTATTAAAATTCTATCAGGCTACAGATTTCCATCAAATCCACCAGCAGAATTCATAGAAAACTTGAAAAGCTACTTATCTACCGAAAAATTCAATAATAACCATCATTATATTTTAGTGGGTGATCTTAATATTGACCTGCTTGATGAGGATGATGGAAACACTGTGGACTACATTAAGCGAATTTAATTTTGTGTCTACAATAAATAAACACACCCGAGTAACTGAGAATACAAACTCCTGTATAGATCACATTTTTATTCGTACGAAACATGATTCAGAACTGTTGCTACCCTTCGCTATAAAATCCAGAATAACAGACCACTATTCTGTTCTATTACAAATAATTTTCCCAGACAAAAACACTATCACCACCAAAAATAAGACAAACACGTACAAAAACATCGATTACAACAAATTATCCATGAATGTGAAAAATACTAATTTTGACTCAGTTTATAATACTACAGATATTGACTCTGCAGTAGAAAAACTTGTAACATCGATTACCCCAGAAATTGGAAACTGTAGCTAAACGGTGAAAAACAATGGAAAAAACGCAAAAGCTGGATAACTCATGGATTAATTAAATCGATTAATGAAAGAGACAAAATGTATCAGATCTTAAGAAGAAGCTTTAACCATGAATTAAATGAAAAATATATCGAATATAAAAACAGGCTAAATCACATAATGAAAAACACCAAAAACTATTTCTACAAACCAAAAATTTCTGAAAACGCAAATAATAATGAAGCGATGTGGCACACAATACAGGAAATAACATCCGCCAAACAAAATAATACACCTATCAAACACATGGACATATTGTCAGTGATGAAAAAACTATGGCAAATCTATCCAATGAACATTATATCACAGTAGGCCCAGGCTTGGCTGGCAAAATTGCCGTTGATCCGAACTATATTCTCCCTCAAAAAAAATCAAACAACTTGAGTTCTTTTTTCCTTTCACCTTGTATGCCTACAGAAATAATCAAAGTCGTGAAAGAATTGAAAAACAAAAAGTCTCCAGGCGAAGATGGTATTACGGGTGAAATTTTGAAATGTATAGTGAAGCATATCTATCGAATAGATGCTCAGAAAAAGGATATTTTCCTCCCTTGTTTGGAACATATCTGGTAGAACCAATTTTCGAATCCGGTGATCCCCTTGATGCTACTAACTACAGACCTATCTCACTCATAACAACATTTCCAAGATATTCGAAAAACTTCTGAAAATCAGGTTATGCTCCTACCTAGATCAATTCAACATCTTATCTTAAGACAATATGGTTTTCGAAGTGGTGTATCGACATAGGATGTCATAATGCACCTGACATCTAAAATGTATAGTGCAATGGATACTAATAAAATGGCTTTGAGCGTCTTTATAGACCTCTCAAAAGCCTTCGACACTGTTAGCCATACATTATTATTGAAATCTTTGGAAGATGTGGGTATCAGGGGCGTGGGGCTACAGTTATTTGAAACGTACCTCACAAAAAGGTACCAATTTGTACCATAAGGATCCGTGCTGGGACCAGTCCTTTTCAACATTTATTCAAATAATCTTTTCTCAGTTCCTACAGCCGGGGAAATCATAGCATACACGGATGATACTTGCAACTTCTACGAAGAAGAAAACGGGAGAAAAGTCAAAATACTGGCAGAAAAAGATCTTGCTAACATTCAGAAATGGTTCGATAGTAAATTACTCACCATAAACTTTCCAATAACCTCGTTCCTCCCCACTTATATTGATAGTGGAACATCACCAGACTTCCAAACGATAGAAACTCTAAATAACGCAAATATAAATGCTGTTAATGAATTTAAATACCTGGGAGTCGTCTTGAACTCAAATTTGAGATGGGACAAACACGTTAAACACGTTATTAAAAAAGTTAGATTCTCAATACACAAATATGAAGTTCTACGAGATATTCTCAATCCTATCTATGTCTCACTTGTCCAGCCACACTTAATGTATGATATAGTAGCATGTGTTGGAAAAACTACTTTGACAAATCCTAATGTCATTAAAAAAAATCATCAAAGTTATGTATGAAAAAAAAATTATTTATCCATCCGACAATCTATTTTGGGAAAGCTCTATAATGACACACGGCAGCTTCACTATTATTTTACAAACATCCACCAACATAAAAATGTGCATCAACTTAAAAATATCAATCATGAATACAACACACGAAATAAAAAAAAACGTACGTACTAAAAAAGACAAAGAAAACGGCTGGCCAAAAATGCTACAATTATCTAGCCCCTAAACTTATAACACACTCCAGATAATATTAAAAATACAAAAAAATTAAAAACTTCAAATACCACCTCAAAAGTTTCATTTTTGAAAACTCTAGAGAAATGATTCATGGAATAATAGAATAAACAGATAGTGCCCTGGTTGTATACTTAAACATCATTACTTGTACCAATGTAAACGCCTCTTCATATCAATTTACTTTATTTATCGGACTTGACGATCTTAATAATTTTACTCGTTGATTTTAATTGGTAATTAGTAAAATGTTATATTCACTACCATTATCGCTTTATCTCATATTGATTTGTGAATTAATATCACGCACAGGTTTAACCTTTAGTGACTTTTTCCAGTTCATTTACTTTAGCTAAATTACTTATTTACATTCCAACAAGAATTCTAGTGTTTATTCTGTAATAATAAATTTGTAATAAATTATTATATATATATATATATATATATATATATAAATATATATATAAATATATATATAAATATATATATATATATATATATATATATATATATATATATATATATATATATATATCATCATCATCATTAGTTACTAGTTATTTTCAGACACTCAGTCGAGTAGTTTTAATTGTATTATTATATTTTCCAAATAAACTACAAAGGAGTCTACTATACTCCTTTTTGAAGTAGTAATTGTTTTTGAAAAGTCTTCAGTGAAAAGTGAGATATAACAATTGGCGCAGTCGCTGTAGGATCCTTCAACTCCTGCGGAACACGGAAAACCTAGCCGAAGGAGGTGGATCCCAATCCTTCAAAGGAAAAAGAACCCGCACGAAGCTCATTGGACACTTCAAGCAACAAACAACACCAAAGGACCACGGAAGGACCGTCTCTTCAACGAAAGAAGAACACGCGAACGCTTACTTCCTTCGGAGCAACGCTTGTGAAGCCGGATTGCATCCTCCTCATGGAAAATATAAGAATCATCTCGTTCATTTTCAATATTCAATTGATTTCAATTTGAACCAGTTTTTTTACCAAGTCATCCACTATGCATACAACGCCTACAAATACTCCACCTGAAGTTGAACCCTATAGATTAAATGAAGTATTTTTTAATAATTCCGGAGTATGACGGTGAACAAATATTTTTGAATACTTCCACCCATGCGTGTAACACTGCTCACCGTATGGCCATACAAGATCAAAGAACATTTGTAATCTAGCACATCAAAAATAAATTGAAAGGGAAAGCGGCAGAATTAATAAGTTCTCGGAATCCGCAAACCTGGGATGAAATTAGATTACTTTTGAATCATAACTTTGGTGATACTCGTGATTCAACCTCATTGATACAAGATCTCCAAAGAATTCACCAACCACCTGGCGAATCACCTCTGACTTTCATAAATAGATTACAAACACATAATGCAAAAATGCACGCTACAATTCAGAAACAAAATCTTACTCCCGATCAAAAAACATCTCAAAGTTCTTTCATTGAAACCATGACATTGAATACCCTTTTGACCGGTTTGGAACCTCAAATTGGACTACTTATTAGAGCAGGTAACCCTACGGACATACTAACTGCAACACAGAGAGTACGAAGGGAAATGCAATTGAATTATTTTCAACAGCAAAAACCTACATCGAATAGAAACCCAAATACGCATTCTAACCAACCGAGAAAAATTAATTTAAATCCAATAAACAAAAATTTTGCTCTTACTGTAAACGTCAAGGCCATGTTCAAATGAATGTCGTACAAGACAATCTCAACAACCGCAACAAAATTTCCAAAGGCCAAATTTTCCCCAACAAAATACGAACTTCCAACAGAATCCCAGATTCTATCAAAACTCCAGACCTAATCAACCAAATCAATCAAATCAACCAAATCAATCAAACAATCAGAATCAATCCCAATTCAGACCACCAATAATTAAGCCAAATCCTAATCTCAATCAACAAAGCCTTCAGCCATCCAACAAAACCCGAATTTCAACGAATTCAGTTCTCAGCGAACTCACCACCTGAATACACGAAACTCCAGTGCTGATAATTATACCGATAATTATCAGAATACCAATATTCCACAAACGATAATTACACAGATGATTATCAAAATTTTGGTGCTGAAAGGTATACCGATAATTATCAGGAATACCAGTCAAATATTTCCGATCATACTAATGATCAGTATGATTTTGGATATTCGGAAACTCAACCAAATCAATACGAAAATTTCCAGGATTTTCCAATAGGCCCAAATCTTTCGATCCACCGATTAATCAACGATAGATCCCACTCCAGAGCTCCAAGCCCAAGTGCAAGCCCTGAATATATCAAACAATCTCAACCCAAACTTGAACTTCCCCGAACAAATGTTCCTATAACTCAATCACTACAATCAATTCCAAAAACTTGTATTTTATCAAGGACGCAACCAATACCTATGGAATACTTATCGATACCGGTGCTGGTCTATCAATCTTCAAGCCAAAAACAAGTCAAAATTATTCTAATAGATCCCATGAAAATGTGGTGCTACAAGGTATCACAGATCAAAAACTCATCATTTCTGAATCAGTAATGATACCCTTTTGTATAGGTAATCCTCAAAAGTATTCATTTACAATTCAGATATAGATTTCGATGGTCTCCTAGGATCTGATTTCTTGGAACACTATCATTGTATTATCGATTTGAAAAATAAGCAACTTATAACCGACTTCAAAACGATTTCCCTGATCGGAGTAACGGACTCTGAGAACCCCTCTGAGAATGTAGTTGAAACGTCCATGAACAACATACCGAATACAATTTCCATTGAACCCCGTATGGAACAGATTTTCAAACTAAAATGTAACCTACTGAACACCAAAACTATACTGTTAGTCCAAGTGAAAGAAAATGTAAGATTACCCAATGCATTAGTGAAAATCAATCATAAAGGAGAATTTCTCACCTCTGTGATTAATGCTAATGCAATGTCAAAAACTATCAATTTTTCCGATATAAAAATCGAACCAATTCAAAATTACTCTATTGATAAATTTTAACGAAAATGAAAATTCTGACGCACAGACAGACAGAAATTTTGAAATTCAAAATCAACTCCGTTTGGAACATCTGAACGAAGAAGGAACTGAACTCATTACAAACGTTTGCCTTGAATATTCGGATATATTTTATTTAGAAGGTGATCGATTGACGTTCACCAATGAAATGAAACATTCTATTGATACTGAAGACGCAAAACCCGTGTTCACAAAATCGTATCGCTATCCTCAGATTCATATAGAGGAGGTGAGAAGACAGATGAGCAAAATGCTAGGAGATGGCAGCATACGCCCTTCTATCTCCCCATGGTCGACCCCCGTATGGGTCGTCCCCAAAAAAATCGACGCTTATGGTAAACAGAAATGGCGAGTCGTTGTCGATTACCGGAATTCGAATGAACTTATCATAGACGACAAATACCCACTACCGATGATAGCTGACCTCCTTGACCAACTTGGCAAATGCCAATATTTCATGACTTTGGATCCAGCCTCTGGTTTTCACCAGATAGAAATAGATACCAAAGACATTCTGAAAACTGCTTTCACAGTCGAGAATGGTCACTATAAATTCATTCGTATGCCATTCGGGCTGAAGAACGCTTCATCAACCTTCCAGAGAGTAATGGATAATCTATATGGACGACATCATCATTTATTCCCCCACGATTCATGAACATATATCTCGTTTGAACGAAGTCTTCAAAAGACTCAGACAAGCAAATCTAAAGATACAGCTGGACAAGTGTGAATTCCTCAGGAAGGAAGTAGCCTATCTTGGTCATCTCATTACCAAAGATGGAGTGAAACCGAATCCGAGCAAAGTCGACTGTATGATAAATTTTCCTGAACAAAAAAATCAGAAAGAGATCAAATCCTTTCTTGGATTGGCTGGATATTATAGACGCTTTATCCCAAATGTCGCTAAGATTTCAAAATCACTCATTCATTTATTTTTGGAAACGAATGCATTCATTTCAAGAATTGAAACAAACACTCATTTCAACACCCATTCTCATACACCCTAATTTCGAAGAGACATTTCTGCTTACGACAGATGCGAGTGCATTTGCCATTGGTGCGGTGCTCTTCCCAGGCCCGATTGGTGAAGACTTACCAATCGCATATGCCTCAAGGATGCTCTGTTCTGCCGAATCTTAATATTCCACAATAGAACGGGATTTTTTAGCCATAGTATGGGCTGTCAAACATTTCAGGCCATACCTGTTTGGTAGAAAGTTCAAGCTAATCACTGATCATCGGCCCCTCACGTGGCTATTCATTAAGGACCCTGGTAGCAGACTTGCCAGATGGCGCCTCAAACTTGAGGAGTACGATTACGGAATCATTTATGAACCAGACAAAATAAAAAAAAATGCCGATGCACTTTCCAGGATCAAGATTGATCCACCGAAAAAATGCTTCATTCTTAATTTGAAAATTTTCTCTCCCTGTACATTGATATTACCCGCAAACGAAGACTCTGACATACAAACAATCAGAGACAGTGAAGAAGGACAGCACGAACCAGAACTGAAAGAAGAACCACCTGACACAGAAAATATCTCTGAAACAGAGGAAACCCCGGAAAATCAACAGGAAACATTTTCCGCTGAACATATCGAACGAGAATTTCTGAACTTTCATAAATTTATATCAAACGGAATCACTCCTTGAATACTCGAAAGTTCAGTACCCGAACTTCCAATTACTTGACAAAGAAAACAAAACATTTTAATATTACCACAACAAAAGAACCTCAAAGATTTTCATTACAAAATCTTCGACATATATTCGAACAGAATTATTACTTTAGGAATTTAAAAATCAATATCGTATCGAGTGAAACGATCAAAAATCGGAAATACATATTGTACCTCTACCATTTGACATTGATACAGTAGTAGAACATTTATTTCTAACCCTGTATAGACATCAAAACGAAATCGATCTCTCAAACACCTATTGCATTCAAAAAAAACCTTCATAGAGAAATCGTTCGAGAATAAAAGAAAATACAATTGGCCCGGACTCACGAAAAGTATTGAGAATTATATAAAAACATGCCAAATTTGTCAAAGAACTGAAATATGTAAAAAAACCTCGACAACCCCCTCGTCATAACCAAAACCCCTAGAACACCATTCGAAAGAATCAACATAGACATAGTAGAAATTCCAACGAAAAATTACGCACTGAGCATATGAGACGAACTAACGAAATTAACGCAAGTTTACACATTAGATGACAAAACCGCACAAAGTATAGTCAATACATTACTTCTATACTTTCAACATTTTGGAACACCTCTGAGAATTCACTGCGACTACGGCAGATAATTCGACAATGCCACCCTTGGTTGGTTGAAAGCTGACGAGCCAGAGACAGGGTTGGCACTCAGCTTCCCTTGACACTGCGACCAGCTGGGGACTATTGTATCACTCTGTCGTCAGTGGTTCCTCATTCAAACAGGTTTGTGCCTTTAATTAGGTTCAGAAGCCTGTTGATAAGGTTCTTCGGATTCATGCCTGTTTCCGGGCTGATCTCTCCAAAGGTTCTGTGTCGCCTACTACTCAGGGCGTCACAGTCGAAGATAATATGAGAGGCTGTTTCCTCCTCTTCATCACATAGCCTACACTGCACGGTTTCCCTGCGTACTCCCATGGTGTTTAGGTGTTTTCTTAGGCCGCAGTGTCCAGTCAATAGACCTATTGTTATACGAGCCTTCGTTCTGTTCAGGTACAGAAGGTCAGCCGTCAGGGTCCGGTTTGGAAGCCCTACCTGACTTTGCTGTGTATTTGCCCGACAGTTTGATCCCAATATTGTTGGTGTTTTCTTTTTATCCACTCGTCGATCAGGGTCCTGCATTGGTTTTTGCTAATCCCATGTACAGGTTCTGGCCCTGTGGATAGCGTTTCAGATGCTTGTCTAGCTAGCTGGTCCGCTTTGACGTTGCCTTCAATGCCTCTATGACCTGGCACCCACATCAAGGTGACCTTGTCGTGTTTTGCCAGCTCGATGAGGTTCTGGAGTTCGGACTCTATCTGTATAGAGTTGAGTGCTTTGATAGCACTTTGACAGTCAGATAGAATGTAGATATGTTTTTCCTATAACCACTTTCTAGATTCTTCTGAATGCATACCATAATAAAATGTGTTTCAGCTTGGAATATCGTGGAGCATTTGCCAAGTGGTATTATGTTATCCCTTCTTGGCCTTACGCCATGTATTCCTGCTCCCGTTCCTTCATCTGTCTTTAAACCGTCTGTATACCAGACTATGTCCGAAGTTGATTGTGATTCTGTACTCGGGGCCCATCCAGATCCATCAATTCGTGTTTCGAATGGTTTTTCGAATGAGTATAGGGGTTGCATGTAGTCTGAAATTATTTCAGTTCTTCGATGTTGATTACATGAGTGATTTTGGTATGTCCAGTTGTTCGGATTCTCCAGTTTTTTGTTTGTTTCAGTCTGTATGCACTCATCCTGGCCTCTCCAATGACATGTAAGTCAAGGGGTCCGAGGTTTAGGATGATTTCCATTGCAGCTGTTGGAGTGCTATTCATTGCACCCGTGAAACAGAGACAGGCAAGCCTCTGGATTTTCCCAAGTTGGTTTTTGCCTGTCTTTGATTTGTTTTTGGCCACCATGAGAGTGGGCCATAAGTTATTCTTGGTCCTATTACCGCTGTGTAAGCCAGTGCATGGCTTTCGGTTTGAGCCCCCAGGTTTCTCCAAAAGCTCTCCTGCACATCATGAAGGTTATCTTGCTTTTATCGGTTACATGTTGAAGATGCGGGTTCCAGGTTACTTTCTTGTCAAGAATCAGCCCTAGATATTTCACCTGCTCTACTACTTGTAATGTTCCACCGAATAGTCTGGGAGGTATGCGATCTCCCATGTTTCTTCTCCGGGTGAAGGGAATTAGTGTTGTTTTGTTCTGATTTGCCCTTAGGCTCTCTCTGTTACACCATTCCTCTACTTCCTCAGTGCATTTTGCATTAGCTCTGAGGTTGTTCGAGTATTTCTTTCCTTGAGGAGGATGTCCTAATATTGTATCTGAATGGAGAGTTTAATTTAAATGGATTGAAGGAAATGTGTGATACTTAAGTACCTATAACATGATTCGAGTGAGTGATTTTATGAATGTGGAAACAAGTCATATCTATAAATATCCTTAACAACCCCAAGTAATGTTTGACTAGGAACTAGCAGAAAAGAAGGCAAGAAGTCGAGTAGAGTAGAAGTTGAGCTCTGAGGTTGTTCGAGTATTCTTTCCCTTGATGAGGATGACCAAGTCATTTGCATACCCTTGAGAGTAATTCCCTTGATTATTCAGATAAATTAGCAGTTCATCTACAACCATGTCCCACAGAAGGGGAAGAGTATGCCCCCCTGTGAGGTATCTCTGGAAATTTCAACCTGCTCTGTTTCCTCGAACATGTTGGCTTAGAGACCTTTGTGTTCTCTATGACCTTAAACTCACATATTCCAGGGTGCATCACCCACAATCGAACGATTTCACGCAACCCTTCTCGAAATGATTCGGATACATATGGGCGAACATCCCAACGAACATCCATTCAATATCCTCCCATACGCAGTTATTTGCTATAATAACTCTGAGAATAAAACACATGGGTTTACTCCCCACGAACTAGTCTTAGGTCACACAGCCAGTAGACCACCCGGAACTCTCTACAATCAAGAATAGTTGATCACCAAGTATATACGAGACCTAAATAAGAAAATTTCTCACTTCTATAAAATTGCCCGCGAACGTACCCTAAAACAAAAAGAAAAAGCCAAAGTCCGTTTTGATCGCAACATAAGAAAGGAAACCCCAGCATATGGAGTCATGGACAAAGTATAGGTCAAGGAATCCCAAATAAAGAATAAATTACACAACAAATTCAATGGTCCCTTTCATAATAGAACAAATTCTTCTATCTTCCGTGATATTTCTGAATCCTCGAACCAATCAAAGATCAAATGTTAACATCGATTGCATGAAGCCGTATACTGAAGATTGATTTATTTTCAGGTTACTGCTGCTGGTTGGATCAGTAGAGTCTCAATACCGAATCAAACCAATAAATAATACAATTGGCGTATATTACCATGAAAATGGAAATATCGTACTCACTAACGATAAATGGACTATACTTGTAAATAAAGACATTTCCGTATTCAAAAATGCGTACGAAAATAACCGTAGGATTCTAGAAACTCTCAAACACAATACAATTCACAGGACATAGAATGAACGAATTTCGATCCGGTGTTGGAACCCATATTAGCCTTCTAACCCAAACTCAAATTCTGTTGAACAGAAATTGGAAGAAACTATTTCAGATACTAACGATATGAAAGAGGCCTGATCGACGGTATAGGAAGTATATTCAAAACAATCACTGGCAATTTAGATGCCGCTGACGGCGAATACTATACCAACTGTATTAATAGGTTGAATAACGATGAACACCAATTGGAGAACTTATTAAAGAACCAAATTTCAGTAACCACATTAGTTATCCAAAATTTCAATACCACCATTCGCAAATTCAAGTCGATAAGAAAACTTTCTATGACGATATTAAAATTATAGAAAATACTATCAATCGATGGAGTGATAGAATTAGTCATGTTGGAACAAAACTAAAATTTATCAATATTTGCGGAAAACTAATGGAAAGCTTCCTATTCCCCGCAAAAAATATTGATGATATGTTAGATTCAATTACCTCTGCACGTTTGAATATAATTCATTCTTCAGTCATTCACCCGATCATTTGATTACCGCCTCACAGGAAATTTCTCAAAACCTACGGAAAAATAATCTCCACTCCAACCAAAACTTCCAAAATAGCACAATACCTTGAAATCATAGAATAAAAGCGTTTCAAACCAATTCGAACTTAGTCTTTATCCTAAAAATTCCTCTTACAGAACCAAAAATTTACACTCTGTACCAACTGTACCCAATTCCAATATATGATAATAAAACTGGCCGCCATCACATTCTCTCGATTTCTCGAAAATTTATCGCGAAAGATGATGATTCTTCAATGTTCATACCTATGACAGACTTGAAAACGTGTAAACCGCTTCTTCATAGAACTGAATTGTGCTTCGATATGTTCGCATATCCAAAAGACTATAACTCCATTTGTGAAGCCCAAATTTTCAAAAGTTTCAAAAACATTCCGCGAAACTGTCAAAGTTCTTTGATTTTCAGCCAAGGTTATAACATTCAAAAACTCGAAACCAATCTATGGCTAGTGATATTTTCTGAACTTTCACAAATGACCGTGAATTGTCCCAATATGAACACTAAGACTGAAATTATTTATAAGAATTCAATCGTGAAACTCCAGATTGAATGTAGTGCGTTTATTGGAATAACAAAGATCCAGGCAAATTCTCAGGGATCGAAAACATCGAACGTCACCCACGGCACCCATCCAGTTGTAATACCATACGAGTGTTGTGTGGATATTCCCAGAAAAATCGAAACTGCCAAAACTGAAGCCCCTCAAATTGAATGATCTGAAAGTTGATGACTTGGACGTTGCCAAACACAAGCTGGACTCATATTCAAAAAGCCTAGATGACCTGATTCAACAACTTTTCGTCGAGAAGAACATATCATGGTTCACCTTCTTTACCATCTCACTCGTCTTATCTCTGTTGGCACTCTACCTATTCTGTAAGTGTGGAAAGAGAACGACAAGACTGGCTCTGACAGGACCTGACGATTCACCGCATCCATCGCACAGACCATTCAAACCGTTGAGAAGAATCTCCAGCATTTTTCCAAGAAAAAGACCGCGGTATTCGGTGGGTGAATGAGAAAGAGAGTTGTTTTGTTGTCGTTTAATTGTTTTTCTTGTCAAAATAAATCATGGTCGTAAAAGTAATGGCTTTGTTCTGTTCGTGCATGCATGAATGAATCACGGCTGTTATCTATGCTGTTATTGAGTTAATTTCATTTGTCGGTCATAAACTATCGAATTGATAGTGTTTTTCTGGGGTACAATTACATTGAATCCGTTTTTATGATACTTCATATCGCGCTGTGATGTAAACAAGTGGCAAATCAATAATCTTGCTTACCATCGTTAATTTTTCCTAGATGAGTTATTTATGCCCCCGGTGTACAAGGGTTATTTCTCGATAATGATTTTGAAGTGCATTTAATTGTCTTCCAATGATGAAATATGTTTTGACGAGCATATATTATATCAGTTTTCAGTCAAGCATGTGAAACCTATTGAACTTTTGATATCACGATCTTATTTGAGCATATTATGTTGTTTTGTAGGGAAGAAAGTTTTTCTGTAATTACAGGGCGTAACACTCGACCCAACCGTCTACAAAAAAGTTTTGACAAACTCAAATCTTTTTTCAAATAACATCTCTTTCACCAACAATAAGCGAAAATGTTTCAACTTCCTGGAGCGTAATTATAGTCTAGCGACAAATTTTTAAGTCTTACTTTGACAAATACAATAGACTACTGTTTTACATCTTCTAGAGGATAATTATGATCAATGCACAAAATGGTGATCTTCATTTTTCATTTCTTCAACCTAATATTCCTAAAAATAACCTGCAAATATTCATGCAAACACACAATGAAGTCTCTCTCTTCTCTGAGGTCATTTCCATATTGCAAGGTTATGTACTCGCCTTCTTCAGCAAAGGAATTTTCTTACTTTTATTCCGGTGGGCATCAATTCACTTCTATCCGGTGGATCCTCTGGGAATTTTTCCTGCTACGCTGCTGGGTATCCGCTGTGTGTAAGGGTAGGTAGAACTGTGGCGATTAGTCTTCATCTATCTTCTAGCCATCTGTTTTCGAGATTAAGGCTTTCCATACGATTTCGAGTCAGTGATCCGTAATAATTGGTCTGTATCGAAACGAAACAGATGACATTTGCCTGTGTTTTCTGGTTAGGCAACAAGTGCATTGGCATAATGTCGTAAATGGTATTCGGTGACAGTGGTCAAACGGTGGTAATTCGTTTGTTTTGAAAATCTCCGTTCCTGTGACTTCTAGATGTGCGGTACTAATCACACAGGTGATTTGTTTTGTGAATAGGGTCTACTGAATTCTGTGCGGAGTGATTGAACTCGAACCATACTGTGAATTCGCAATGCTCTGGAATCTGCTGGTCCCATAATTCCGCCTCACACGCCGGTTTGTCTACTGCTATCCTTCCGGAGATAAATCTTGGGTGGAGACAATCCCAGTTCACGATGTTCCTATCAAAACCTTCCATATATGCGCGGTTAGTAATATTTATCATTATTTTTACTTAGGTACTGGACATTTTTAACCGTCGCGATGTTCTAGTGTGAATATTCTGCAAATCCGAGACACATTTTCCGAAATAGTGATTAAATATCTTCATTATGTAAGTAATAAGTATGTAAGTAGGTAGTATGTAAGTATGTAAGTAAGTTAAATATTTCTTATGTAACTCGGCGATTCGATTTTCATACTGTTTCCATTCGAAATGATCTCATAACATACCGCGTTTTGGGTTTCATAGCCTGTAATCCGTACAGTGTTTTATTTCAGTTCTGTCGACCCTTCTTTACTGTTTTCTACGACCCGTAATGAATTATATCCGTCTCAAAATAGCTTTGCTTGAATTTTCGGGAATTTGCTGTCATATTTTACACAAAACACTTGATAAAATTGTCCTTGTTCGCGTTTCACGTTATCAGTTGATTCCCTTATATATTTTTTCTTCAGTTTGTTCCCTTACTATGATGCAATTAATTTAATTCCGTTTTTCATTGAAGTATCGATGGATTTCGTATTTTTATTCATTCCAATTTTCACAAGTTCATCGTAGCTATAATATGCTTTGGCAAATTAACCTTCAGGAATTTTCAATTTTTCTGCATCTTTTTGCAGTTTCCTAAAACCATAATGATTACATACTATATATACGTTCCTACATTTCTGGTGCATACTGAAAATTTTCTTGTTTGATGATATCTAACTGACTTAACCAAAAATTTCCACGGTTGTTCTTGAACAGTGCCACGTGTCATGGGTTTTGTAAGGGGGAAATTTATTTTCAGGAATGCTTCCTTCATTTTCTTTGGACATTTCACTTGGCTGACATTTTTCTATATTTTCGGCATTAACTACTGGTAATTCATCTGGCATATTTTCTTGAGTTTGTACCAAAACTCGATCTAATTTTAGCTCATTTTCTTGTGTCGCTTGTCGACAGATTTCATTCAAATCCATATTCATATACGTGTTGAATCGATTAGCGGGTATTATTTGACTTTTTATTTTTCCCACTGGTTGGAGTTCAAAATTAAAGTGCGATGACTTTTTTAAATTAGATTTTCCTTCCTGTCTGGCTAAGTTCTAGTTCACTTTCGTATCATGGTCAAAATCTTCTACTATACTACGTTTTCTCGGGGTTGAAAATCCATTTTCTGCAAACTCAGTAATTTCGTATCTTTGGGGTTCACTATACTTTTTGCTTGAACTTTACATATATTCAAAATCTGGGCGGTATGAATTTGTCCATAGACAAGTGATTTTCATCATTGTGATTTCCAACTATAGAAAAAGTCTTATCTTTGGCGACTGTCATTCCTAGGTGCTTGGCAGATTCCATCTTCCTGGTGGATAGAGCATCTCCCTTGGGTGATTCATATCTATCACCCAGACTATCTTCCAATGATTTACTATTTTCTACATCGATCATCTTCCCTCATTCCGTGATGCATTAACTGTTGCAATTTCCGTTCTCCCTGAATATGTCTTGCTAATTCCTGGAATATTTTCATTTTCAAAAACTTTCCTACTATCTTTTCTCGTTTTTCCAACATAATTTTTTTCATTCTCGCTGTGGTGCTGCATGGGCAATGTTCCGTTACATCTCTCTGTTTCTTCAGGCAGGAAATGCTCGTACCTATACGTATGCATTCCCACTTGTCGACTGTCACGTGTGACTATCTGTCCTAATGTACAGGGTGCGTCGGTTTTTCCATTTTCCATATGTGGCTTTTTTCTACATTCATCTCTTCTCTCTTGTCTTGGAGATAAAGTCACCATCAAATCCCTATCTCCTTGTTGCTCGTTTGAACGTTCGTTTCGCTTTTCGCTTTTTCCAGACGACTTCCCATATTCTTCAATTGAAACTATTTTTTCGAAACCTGGTGTCACAATTAAATCACTGGTCCCTGATATCTCTATTTGATTCGAGTTTGCAAGTCTCGTTTCATGGCATGAAAATCTGTTGATAAACACTTCGCGGATTGCTTTGGGCGCGCCTTCCTTCTTCAATCCTAATTTTCCTCCAGAATTCATCCAATCGTTCATCATGATAGTGACATCTCTCAATAGTTTTTCTACCTCTTCAAATCTATTTTGCAACTTCCTCTGTTCGTCTTCCCGATTTGTTTGGCATATGTGTGGGATTTTCTTTTTCAACTCGATAATTTCCCCTGATAAATACATTTGATTTTTGCTCCAATCAATTTGCACGTTATATTTTCGTAAAAACTCTAATCCCAGTGTTAGTTCCTTACTACGGTGATCATTTTCAACTATGAAGAATTCATGTTCCAGAATTTCTCCTTCCTTTACTTTGATTGGCAATATAACAGAGCCAATATAATGAGTGAAATTTCCTTGTCCATTTCCGAGGTGATACGGCAAATCATAATTCAATTTCATACCTCTAACAATATAAATATGAGCCACTGACACTTGGGATCTCATATCTATGGATATATGTCTCAAAATTCCTGATACTTCTGAATTAATTACATTTTTCTGTTCATCGTAGGTTAGTATATTTTCTCCTTGCCTCCCACTATCTGAATGGTCATTCCTGCAGCCTTCATCTGAGGCTTGTTGAAAGCTGCCATTCCATTTATATTCGGGTTATATTTTGACCTTTTTCCATACTTTTTCCATTTATTGTCATTTCCATAACTATTTCCTGTTTGCCTTCTGTCATTCATTCTAATAAAATGCCCTCGTTCATTCCTGCTTCTATGAGATCGAAATCTATTTTCTTTCGAATTGTTAGAAAATTCTTTTCTATGTTTATTCATTCTTCCATATTTTTTAAATCGTTTTTCATTAGCGTAGTTGGAAAACCATTTTCCTGAATCATTTAATCTCTTATTTTGAAAACTATTCCTATTTGGACAACGATATGACATATGTCCGACTTCTTGACATGTTAGGCATACGCCATTTTTCATATAACACTCTCCTGCTGTATGACCTTTCCTGTTACAATGTGTGCACAATATTATATTCGCATTGAAAGTTCTAAAATTCATATTCGGTGTATTCGTAATTTGCTCAATTAATTCTTCTTTTTCTGCTATTTGATGGCATCGTCTAGACTGACAGGACTTTTTTTCTACATGATCTAACAATCCCATGGCAAATTGAACCAATATATCCTGCTCGTATTTTTGCTCCAATACATTATCAATTCTATTATTTCCTGTGAGGTGCCTTATATTCGCTGCACATATCTTTAGTCTCATGAAAAAATTCCCAACTGATTCATTCGTTTACTGATAACAATTCAAAAATTCTTTCTGTTCTTCTCCAGGTAATTTCAATTTGCTAAACTGCTTCAATAATTCCTTTTCAATTAATTGAATGAATGAATGTTTTGATATGAAAACTCGCGCTTTTATAAGATCTTCAGACCGCGGTATTCGGTGGGTGAATGAGATGAAGAGTTGTTTTGTTGTCGTTTAATTGTTTTTTTTGTCAAAATAAATCATGGTCGTAAAAGTAATGGCTTTGTTCTGTTCGTGCATGCATGAATGAATCGCGGGCTGTTATCTATGCTGTTATTGAGTTAATTTCATTTGTCGGTCATAAACTATCGAATTGATAGTGTTTTTCTATGGTACAATTACATTGAATCCGTTTTTATGATACTTCATATCGCGCTGTGATGTAAACAAGTGACAATCAATAATCTTGCTTACCATCGTTAATTTTTCCTAGATGAGTTATTTATGCCTCCGGTGTTCAAGGGTTATTTCTCGATAATGATTTTTAAGTGCATTTAATTGTCTTCCAATGGTGAAATATGTTTTTACGAGCATATATTATATAAGTTTTCAGTTAAGCATGTGAAACCTATTGAACTTTTCTGGCTATCACGATTTTATTTAAGCATATTATGTTGTTTTGTAGGGAAGTAAGTTTTTTTGTGATTACAGGGCGTAACAAAGTTTTCATGAAGAAATGCAGGAAGAATCCATCCATCTGGAAGCAGACCATGATCACCTCACAACCCTAAAAGTTGCTGCATGGCATCAACTTTTTCTTTATGGAGGGAGCTGTTATATGCAAGATTACTGGTGGCTATCCCAGGTGTAACAGGTTACCTTTCAGGAAACTGCTGACTTGCTTTCTTCCCAGGGTCATCACGTCCGTTCTCAGAAACTGACTACAGATAATATTTCGCTGGTCTAGGCAGCGTCACCATTTTTCTAATATTATAAATAGCCCTGCGAGGCATCATTAGTTACTAGTTGTTTTCAGACAGTCAGTCGAGTAGTTTTAATTGTATCATTATATTTTCCAAATAAAGTACAAAGGAGTCTACTATACTCCTTTTTGAAGTAGTAATTGTTTTTAGAAAGTCTTTAGTGAAAAGTGAGATATAACATATATATATATATATATATATATATATATATCGTGCACCAACAATATCTTTTATTAGTACTCTATAATCCTTATTCAGAGATTTTTTTGAAAAAATGTATAATCATTCATTATTTTTATTGAGAATTTTGTTTTTTTTCTAAGAGAAAACTTTTTTTGATGATCTCTATCGAAAGGATCATAATTTTTTTTTCCATTTCTGGGGTCGAATTTTGCTTTATAAAATAATATATTTGTTTCATTTCAAAATTAGTTCCGAACATCCCGTACATGTTGTTGTTTTGAAATCATTCTCATAAAATGTCCATAAAAAATATTCCTCAAAAATGTTCATAAATTATACATATGTGTTCTGCAGTTTTAGCGGAGTTCTCGCAATAACGGCACAGATCACTGTCTAATCTATACCTTTTTTTTAGGTGATGCCGCAGAGGATAATGTCGGATGACCAGCCCCCTTACCAGTTTCAAGTCTCCCTTGTCCTTGCTTGTCCTTGTCCAACATCTCTGGAAATGGGCTTTTTCACTCATCTTGCTCCTGGAACCTCATTCTAGAGGATTTTGATTTGATCAGCTTCTTTGATGTGGGCTATGGACATACCACAGAAGGGTTCTCTTCCTTAGCAAGGCCATATGCTTCCTCATTACCTTTGATTCCCTGATGACCCGGCACCGACATCAGAGTGACCAAATTTTTTCCAGCCTGTTATCTCAGGGAGTCATACAAGACTCATAAGTATGTGACTTCAGAGCTTTCAATGCTCAAAAATCTATATATTCTTGCAAAGGCATTCTTGGGAGCAAATTTCTATAGCATGGATTTCTGCTGAAAAAATTATTGGGACTTTGCCTATGAGTTTTGAGAGCCTGAAACTAGGACCCTTCAATCATCCCACTCCAGCCCTTCCGTTCATTTCAGATCCATCAGAATACCAAACTGATTTATCCCTTTCTACTGAGGCATATAATTGTAGGTTGGAGCTTACGGAGGGGGTCGATATAGCTGCTCGACCCATGAGATCTTTTGTACATCACCTTTCATATATTCAAGACCCGGGATTCCGAGACTCCTTGCGAAGTGATCGGTTTCCTGGGACCTGAGTTCTTGATATCGAAGGAATCGAGCCTTCTGCAAAAGTGCTCGCCAGTCGCAAAGCATGTGTTCTGCAGTTTCACCAAAGTCTGATCTATCCGCTTTTTGGAGGTGATGCCTCGGAGGACAACGTCCGATGAGCAGTCCCCGTTACCAGTTTCAAGTTTTTTTCTTTCAACTCGAGGAGTTTTTTGACTTCCTTTGGCAATGAGCTCAGGAGCCTTTTTGTTCGCCTTTGTCCTGGAACCAGTGAGTTTTGATTTGATCAGCTTCCCAGCGCTGAAATTCTTCGTTGATGTGGGCTTCGGAGAGACCAGGAAATCAAGTGTTCGCCCCTTTCCTGGTAAGGCCGTCTGCTCTCCCATTGCCTTTGACTCCTTTGTGAGCTGGCACCCATATCAGAGTGACATGATTTTTCGCAGTTAGTTGTCTCGGGGATAGTCTGTAGTCCCAAGTCAGTTTAGACTCACACGAGTGTGACTTCAGTGCCCTCACTGCTGTTTGGCTGTCGTATAGAATATATATTCTCGTCTCCCTGGAGCCTCCTGCAAGGCATTCTTGGGCTCAAATTTCTGCAACGTTAACTCAGCCATTCCGCCCATTTTGGATCCATGCATCCCTTTCTAGTTCAGGCCCGTTCGTTGTGCATACGTGGTGCTTGATCATGACGTTTCCATAATGTACTTCGAAGTCGTGCCTAGCTGGCATCACACCTGATGGTTTCTTCCTAGATTCTAGGGGAATATTTTCAAGAATCATTAGATGGTCAGTCAGAATTCCAGCTCTCGAATTTATTATTGGAGGCACTCAATTCCGCTTACTTCATTACACAGTAGTGCAGCGACTGAAGGTGGTTCAGCATTACCTCTTATGCTGCAGGCATACTGATTTTGTCCTAATTATTCCCAGACAGACTAATCGCTGCACATCATTCGTGCTGAGTACTTTGGATTTTTAGCCCTCATACTAATGAGGCATAGGTAACCATAGGTTTGATGATCGTTTGATATGACCGATATATCATGTCTTGCCAAATACTTTTCGGCACGTCCAGATTGCCACTGTAGCCTGGGAAAGTATGTTGTTGATGTGACCGCCCCATGTGTGTGGTAGGTATTCTAGATTCTCAAGATCAATTCTTGAGGGGTAAACGGAATGGGTCAAATATTTGTCCGACGAATTTTTCGTAAAAAAACTGTTCATTCCTAATTTTTTTGAGGGTATGAGAGTTTTTATATGCATATAGCATTTCATACTCCACACATCAAGATATTCTATTGTCCAATTCAGCTCCATGAAACCAACATTCAGAAATTATATCCTGACATTTTCCATATAAAGGAAATTGAATAGTAAGCTCTGTAATTTATTGAGCACTGTTTCATTTGTGACCAGTAGTATATTATCGATGTATAAGAAAATGTTTCACTTTCAAACTGGGGAAGATAAGAAACCCAAAAAACCATCATTTCAAGAAACGTTATTCCTCCACAGAAATACTTATTTCGACAGGAGTTTATGATTTTTATTCTTGATATATTTTAATCAAACTTTGTAACTGTATCAACGTTCAACTCCGAATGAACGGTTTGGATTTTGAAAGACTGTAACAATCAGGCAGGCAGATATCGACGTCAGGCAATTGGTGTTCCGTTTCCTTATCAATGTAGAAAATTCAAAAAATATGGCTATTTCCCTAATTTCTGCTCGAAAAAGCTACGGGCAATAGCGATTCAAAATATACCATACCGAAATAGTATCACACTCACTAAGTGTCCTCTAAATAACGATATTGACATATTGACGGATTTCCGGAAAGACCCGTTTCACTAAAAAATTATATTTTCTTTCAAATATTATATTTTCCGGTTTGAAAATTTTGTCAACCATGCCTTTTCGCGGGGTCGGAGAATAGTAAACTGGTAGGTAGTTTTCCTTGAAAAAAATTGGGGAACTTTAAAAAATTGGCATTTTTACTCAGTTGTTTGGAGTTGGATGAACTGAACAACATACTGAATTCGCGACCTTGGCTGTCTCCACCCTATTGAAATATGGCGCCCAAAAATTTTTTTTTTACAACATAACTTTTTTAAAGGAATACTCATCAAAAGAACATTTTTATTGAAAGATAAGTGCCATGTGAAGTGGAATGAATAGAAAAATCGAATTAAACGGTTTTCTTCACATAAAGGATTCAATATAAAATTGAACCAGAAAATGGTAGATCTCAGGTGAAAAACAACTACTTTCCTGGCAAATACCAGCAGAACGTTGAATGATATTCACCTGAAAATCCATGCATCCTTCCATATAATATCAATGGACATTGAATGCGAATGTTTCTTTCTGATAAGCTCGATTATGTTTAATTTTTCCATACCAGCAACTGGCTGAAGTGAGACACAACGTAAACAAACCATCATCGAGCTTGTAACACCTATAGGTACGCCGGAAAAGATAAACTTTAACTGGCGGTACCTAGTGACAGAAAGAAACACTCCAAAAATCTCACACCTCGATAGGTTTCTGAATAAAAGATTCCTTCTCAGTAGGAGTGGCAAGCCCGTCTAGCATACAGTGAAAGATAAGTGCCATGTGAAGTGGAATGAATAGAAAAATCGAATTAAACGGTTTTCTTCACATAAAGGATTCAATATAAAATTGAACCAGAAAATGGTAGATCTCAGGTGAAAAACAACTACTTTCCTGGCAGATACCACGCAGAACGTTGAATGATATTCACCTGAAAATCCATGCATGCTTCCATATAATATCAATGGACATTGAATGCAAATGTTTCTTTCTGATAAGCTCGATTATGTTTAATTTATGTCGTGTTCACCTAACAATCTGCATACCGGTTTCAGGCTTCTTGGCCCTCATCAGTACGGAGTAGTCAACCAGCCAAAGGTCCAAAGAACTCTGGCTGAAGTGAGACACAACGTAAACGAACCATCATCGAGCTTGTAACACCTATAGGTACGCCGGAAAAGATAAACTTTAACTGGCGGTACCTAGTGACAGAAAGAAACACCCCGAAAATCTCCCACCTCGATAGGTTTCTAAATAAAAGATTCCTCCTCAGTAGGAGTGGCAAGCCCGTCTAGCATACAGTGGAAGATAAGTGCCATGTGAAGTGGAATGAATAGAAAAATAGAATTAAACGGTTTCCTTCACATAAAGGATTCAATATAAAATTGAACCAGAAAATGGTAGATCTCAGGTGAAAAAACAACTACTTTCCTGGCAAATACCACGCAGAACGTTGAATGATATTCACCTGAAAATCCATGCATACTTCCATATAATATCAATGGACATTGAATGCAAATGTTTCTTTCTGATAAACACGATTATGTTTAATTTATGTCGTGTTCACCTAACAATCCGCATACCGGTTTCAGGCTTCTTGGCCCTCATCAGTACGGAGTAGTCAACCAGCCAAAAGTCCAAAGAACTCTGGCTGAAGTGAGACACAACGTAAACAAACCATCATCGAGCTTGTAACACCTATAGGTACGCCGGAAAGATAAACTTTAACTGGCGGTACCTAGTGATAGAAAAGAAACACTCCGAAAATCTCCCACCTCGATAGGTTTCTGAATGAAAGATTATTTCTCAGTAGGAGTGGCAAGCCCGTCTGGAATACAGTGAAAGATAAGTGCCATGTGAAGTGGAATGGATAGAAAAATCGAATTAAAGGGTTTTCTTCACATAAAGGATTCAATATAAAATTGAACCAGTAAATGGTAGATCTCAGGTGAAAAAACGGGCTTGCCACTCCTACTGAGAAGGAATCTTTTATTCAGAAACCTATCGAGGTGGGAGATTTTCGGAGTGTTCCTTTCTGTCACTAGGTACCGCGAGTCAAAGTTTTTCTTTACCGGCGTACCTATTGTTAACTCGATGATATTTGTTTACGTTGTCTCACTACAAGTTCTGACCTTTGGCTGGTTGATTCTCTCGAGGCAACTGAAACCGGTATGCGCGATTGTAGGGAACGACATAAATTAAACATATCGAGCTTATCAGAAAAACATTTGCATTCAATGCCATTGATATTATATGAAGGTATGCATGGATTTTCAGGCGAATATCATTCAACGTTCTGTGGATTGCCAGGAAAGTGTGTTTCACCGAGATCTACCATTTTCTGGTTCAATTATATTGAATCCTATGTGAAAAACGTTTAATTTCGGTTTTTCTATTCATTCCCTTCACATGGCACTTCTTCCTATCTACGACACTCCCTACTGAAAAAATCCTTTTCGAAACCTATCGAGGTGAAGCTTCAGTGTTTCTTTCTGTCCTGGTACCGCCAGTTAAAGTTTATCTTCCGGCATATAGGTGTTAGAACTCGATGATGGTTTGTTTTCGATGTTCCACAGCCAGAGTTCTTGGGACCTTTGCTGTTGCTCCCGTACGATGAGCAAGCGAAACCAATGCGGTTGGTGAAACGACATAAACATAATCGGCTTATCGAAAAAACATTTGCATTCAATCATTGATAAAGGAAGTATGATTCTCAGGTGAATATCATTCAACGTTCTGCTGGTATTTGCCGGGAAAGTAGTTTTTTCACCTGAGATCTACCATTTTCTGGTTCAATTTTATATTGAATCCTTTATGTGAAGAAAACCGTTTAATTCGATTTTTCTAACATTTTTATTGTTGTGACAGCAAACAAACCACCGATCATACCACAATAGAGAAGTAGACGTGAGCATACCCGTCCATCCAGCCTGTCGAAACGAAGGAGGGCATAAACAGCAATAGAAAAAGATGTAGATAGGCATACTAGGGAAGCCACAGTTAAAAAAATCATAGTTTGGAAATCTAAAAAACACGCTCTTGTAGCAATATTGGCAAAAAAGTTAAAAATAATAAGGATAAAGTAACTGACCAAAAAAATACTTTTATGCGAAAAAAAACGTGAGGTGCTCAATATCAATTGCTTTTTTTTCCTAGCTATTTTCGAAGGTGAAGTTATTATGCTTTTTTATATAAAAGTAAATTTTTTGGTCAATGACTTCATTTTAATTAATTCAACATATTGATACTAAAGCGTCTTTTATTAGTGTTTTGAACTATACATTTATTTTTAACTTTTCAGTCCATATTGCTACGAAAGCCTATTTTTCAACTTTTCAACTACGGGAAAAAAATCCACTAAGTTTTGGTGGAAGTGGTGAGTGTAGCGTGAACGAGTGCGGCGTGAATGATTTGTTGTATTTCTTTATAATAAATAAAAAAAAGTTAAACATGACGTTCAAGTGTACAACAGAAAATGTAATGAATGTGACCATACAGAAATACTGAGTGTTTGCGGAAGTGACGGAATGAAATGTATTGAGATCGCTACCGGTAACACGAATTGTGGCTGAAGATAATGCAAAGGGAGCTGGAAGATTATAAATAGGCATTATCAGCAGGCATTTCAATGGAAAGCTCTATATTTCGTGTCTCCTTTCCAATTAAAGGACTAATTTTGCACAATAACCATTTGAAATTGGTGCTACTCATACAACAGTTATGTTTTATATTTTAATTATGGCTCCCACATTATTGCATCATCTTTCTTTAATGAACTCATGAGACGTGCGACACTATGTGTCTTTCTTTTTCCTGCTTTTTTGAAATAATAAAAATTGAAGTTACTGCTGCCCGTGAATCATTTCCGCACCACATTGTTTACGAATATTGAAACATACTTCACTGATATAGACGGAAGGTTTCTTGTTCCAGCAACACAATATTTCATGGTAATGTCGTTTTTGTTTCCTTGAACAGGTTACGGCAACCAGCAACAAAATGTTTCTTTGTGTTTCTCTGGAGTGGACATTCTTCAATGATGCAGCGACCCATCAGAATAGTTTCAGTCTATATTTTGCCGTCGCATCGGAAAAAGGTTCACGACGATGTTGTATCTTATTTTCGCATGTGCAAACATCGCAGTAATTAATGAGTTCGAATTATTATCGGAACGGTGTGGAACGGTAGGAAATTCTCAATGTCATAGAAATTTCAAAAATATTACAAATATGATAAATAAAAAATAATACTTCGAATAAATTGCTGAAGAGTTGAACACGTACTTAGAAATAATGGTATATGTCACCTGCGGCGTTTCTCATCATGCACTAAATTTTTTTTTTAATTTTCGAGAAAACATTTTACCTGGAAATTTAACTGACTGCGATTTGCGGTCTTATTATCTGATCAAACCACGAAAGCGTAGTTCGAGTGGTTTAATCTTTGATAATATGGCCGCAAATTGCACAAGTTAAATTCCCTAGAGGTAAAATGATCTGGCACGAATAATATTCGATGTTATTATTTCTCGAATCGTATTTGAAACTTTATAAAATTCCCAGAATTCATGTTATATTTGAATTTTCAACGGAGAAAAATAAAAAAGTTCAAAAATTGAAGAAATGTGTCCGTTTCTAAATGCTTCGTTTCACACATTCATTTATTCACAATGCTCAGGCACCGCTCTTGAACTCCCTCAAAAACCTAAAATATTAATGAATTTCCACTATCAAAGCAAACATGTTTGTATCTCAAACCGATTAAAAAAAAGTTCCTTGAATTGTAACCGAACTCGAGCCTCCCGGGTGAGAGACTAACACGATCACCACTACTCCACTAGAACTGCTCTTGATATTATGAAAATAACGGAATTCAATTATTTATTGCCTTGTTTGAAAGCCTGGGGCTTTCAACATTCTGAAAAAGGTATATTTCTATTAAAATATCAAATCACCATAATAGTGAGATAAGAATTCCTTATGTATTCAATTTTTCATTTCCTGTTAGCTTATATAGGAATTGAATGCGTTAACATATAATTTTGAGAGGATCTTAGTATGATTTTATCGCAAAACAATATCGAATAGACTGTTTCATCAGTATAACACAGTGGCAAGACGTTTTATCACTATGAAACTGATCTGATTGGTTCTCGGCAATTTATTGGCTCAAAAATAAAGAGGGAAATAGTGGAATGAAACCCAATAGTTATGTGATTCTCAAATCAACCACATTATCCACTGGGGTAGTGAACTAATGACTTCAGATGGCCCAATGGGAATTAATCCAGGAGGAGTCAAGTTCGGGAACCAAGCGGTTCATAAGCAGAGTCTACCTCGACCAATTCAACGATCTCGATATGTTGATGTTAGAAACTCACCAGCAACCGCACTTGAACACGCTAGTGCACTTCTGTATATCACATTTTTCGATGGAAATAATATATCATCTGGAAAATCATCAAAGTCTGGAAAATCATTTTAAAAATAACCCAGGAAAAAAACAGTTCAACCGTGGGTTTCATACATTGTCAATTACGTCTTTTATAATTTATAATTTGATATCTTTCAAAGTTGTCTCAACCCACTTCAACTATGGTAGTTGAACTACCGCATGTGAAGTTCTTCATCATGGATCGCTATACGAAAGCCCAGATCACGGACGTGCCGACTTGCTAATGGCAATTGTGATTGGTTAGGAGTTACATATCGAGCGATCTCCCAAGCATAATGTAACCGGTAGAAAAACCTTCCAGAATATCACCATTTTCATGAAACGGGTACATTTAAATGATGAGGATGACCAATGTCAGTGAGAATGGTAGGAGTAGACGATACGAATACCTCTACTAGAAATTGAAGACGATTTCAATGTAAGTAATGGAACTGTAAGGGAAAATACACTTCTTCCTTTCCTAATTCATTTTGTCAATGGCTTTTGCCTGGATTGGAATTATCACAATAAACATGTATTGGCCGAAGAAAATCCACATGAGGTACTTCAATATCGTTTTCAACATCAGTTTCCATCAAAAGTTTGAATTGTGGCTGACTGGCTAATTGGTATTTCCACCAGGAAGGCTTACTGGCGAAGTATATGGAAATTTTTTGGAATAGCTTTTAGAAGATATAGCATTGTCAACCAGCTCAGTTCAGTGTCGATACTCGTGGGCTCCAAACAGCAATATATCGAGATCGATGGTTTGGTAGACGTCGACCTCATTTATGACCTGCTCGACCTGCGAAAATAATGCATCTGGATTTACTCTTCATGGGGCCATCTGGAGCCATCAGTTCATACGACTCCAGTGGGAAATGTGAAAAATGTGAGAAATATAATATTGTTACGAAATTGGGGTTCAAAGAGTATTCCAATAAATTCATCCGTTTATTCCATCGTGAAATACAACACATTAATGCGCTAGATATGAAATACTTGTTCACAATAACAATGCCCAAAAATATTCACCAGTCTATCTCCTGACTGCCTGACAAATTCTAACAGACTCCCTGTCGCATATGACCCGCTATAGAGGGTGTTATGTAATAAGTGTCCGATATTTCACAGGACGATTCCTCCGTTATTTATGAGATGAAAAGTTCATACAAGCATGGATCCGCAAGGTCTTCATTTTTGATATACAAGGTGTCGAAAAATTTTTTTTTTTTTGGTTTTCCTGAATAATTTTTAAAATAATGTCGAGATTTGGCCAAAAATTGGTATTTGGGGATTTTTTATTATGGAAAATTCAAATTTGATCTTAGTTTGGCCCTTGATTATAGGGGGCGCCGCCTACAGGTCTCTGTCTCTTTTGGGGAGTCACAACTTTGTCGTGCATGTATGTATCACATTTTCTAGAAAAAAATCGATTTCTCTATAATTTTGACGTGAAAAAAGTATGTTTTTCAAAAGTCGCTACAAGCAGCCGTTTTCGAAATATTTTGATTCATTTTAATCGTATCAACTTTTGTCGTTGGTTTATCCAATGCCTTATTCAAAATCAAATCCTGTTTTCTGACGAAGCAAGCTTCTCACGCAACGCTATATGCAATTCTCACAACAATAATTTGTGGTCAGAGGAAAACCCCCATGCGATACAGGAATCACATTTCCAAGAACATTTCTCCCTCAACGTGTGGGCAGGAATCCTTGGAGATTAATTCATAGGTCCATTCTCTATTCCGGGAAGATCAATGGAGAGAGATATCGTCATTTTCTTGAAGAAGATTTGCCTATTTTACGACTTCGAAATGAAATGTGGTTTATGCATGACGGTGCCCCGGTACATTTGAGTATCCAAGCACGAGAATTTTTAGATCAAACTTTCGGCAACCGTTGGGAAAGGTGGGGGAGAGCCTCAACCATGGCCCCCTAGGTCACCAGAACTCAACAGTTTGGATTGTTCCCTATCGAGATATCTGAAGTCCTCAATTTACCGGACACCCTTCCAAAATGAAGAAGAATTGAATATTCAAATAATTAACTCTTGTAAAACGATTCAAAATACTCTAGGAATTCTCCAAAGAATGCGCGAATCAATGAGAAGAAGATTGGAGGTGGAGGTGGAGGTGGAGGTGGACATTTCGATTATTGTGATTTCGATTTAGATTTAGATTAAGTGTTCCGTTGTTTATTGTTGTTTAAAAATTAGCGTTTGAAATGTTTCTTTGTTGAAAAAAAAGTATTCAAAATTGTTTAACTTTTTAAAAAACATATTCACATGAATTCAAATCAAAATATCTCGAAAACGGCTGGTTGTAGCGACTTTTGAAAATCATACCTTTTTCACGTAAAAATGATGGAGGAATCGATTCTTCTTCTAGAAAATGTGATACATACATGCACGACAGAGTTGTAACATCCCAAAAGAAACAAATACCTATGGGTAGCGCCCTTATAATCAAGGGCCAACCTAAAATCAAATTTAAATTCCTCCAATTGAAAAATACGCAAATACCAATTTTCGTCCAAATATCGACATTATTTTAAAAATTATTAACAAAAAACCAAATAAAAATAAATTTTTCACACCGTGTATATAAAAAATTAAGGCCTTGCGGATCCATGCTCATATGAACTTTGAACCTTATGAATAACTGAGGAATGGTCCTGTGGAATATCGGACACTCATTACATAATACACTCAATAGAGGACGGCAGAAATTTCCAGAACAGTGGCGATCGGAAATGTTCCATAACGTCCTCGTTAACGGTTGTTTTATTTCGAATCTTCGAAGGGCGTCATTTGGACGGTTCTAACAGCACAGGGGTATACTCAGGGTATTTTCGTGATTTCCGTAACGCCGCCCCCCTCTAATTTTGATCGTCCCGATCAAAAGTCATAGGTTCACCATGATAGGGCTCCAGTCTGTCGAGGTGAACACTTTCATCTCAGGCCTAGGGCTGCGCTGGATTCTGTGAACCACGTCGTTGATCTTCTTCATAACGTCATACGGTCCTTCTCAAAACGGTGTTAGTTTGGGGGATACATCTTTTTTCCGACGTGTGTTGTACAGCCAAACCTAGTTACCTTCCTGGAATCCTCCTGAATTAGCTTTCAAATCATAACGAGTTTTCATCCTGTCACTGGTCAGTATAATCTCTCTCGAACTCTTTCATGGATTTTCAGCAGGCTGTCCCTCAGTTTATCTGCGAAGTCGTGTACTTCTACCACTTGGGTGCCTGGTGATCCGAGCGCCAAGTCACAGGGCAATCGAAGTTCCCTTCCGAAGACAACGCTAGCCGGAATGAGCTTGGTTGAGTCGTAGACGGCTGCTCTGTATGCCATCAGAAAAAAAGGAAGGCGTCTGTTCCAGTCTTATATGTTTTTCCACTACCTTGGAAGATGCTCTTCCATAGTTTGGTTGAATCTTTCAACCATTCCATCTACTCGGAATGAAGCACCGTGGTTCTGGTCTTGTTGATACCCATCAGCTCGCAAACTTTCTCAAACAACTTCCACTCAAAATTATTTTCTTGGTCGAAATGTAGCTCTATCGGTACTCCAACTCCCGAGATCATGTTGTCCACTGATGACATGACTACTGTGGATGCTTCCTGGTCTGGAATGGCATAGGCTTCCACCCATTTACTGAAATAGTCCATGGCAACGAGGATGTATTTGTTGCCAATCTCAGGATCCTTTGTATTTCAATGTCCCTCAATCCATCAATAAACATCTGCACTGCCAACTTTGAAATCCTCGGGGGCATCTGTATAGGCACGCTGGATAAGTCTTTGCACGTCTGCTTCAAACTCCTGCAGATTTCACCAGATTTCTGCACACGTGTTTTTAATTGTGCCCGGTATAGCTGCTCTCGATGTTGGCAAGCAGCAATAAGATCTCCATACTTGCGATTTCGGTCATCTGGGATAATCTATAACATTGCTGAAGCAGGTCTCCTCAAAGCCACCATAAGTGCCGTTGCCTTCTCTTTGTTGTCCCATCCATTGGCCGTTGCCGCCGCTTCAAACTATTTCTGATATAGGGACCATGGCGAGTGTCCATCGAAAGTCGGTGGTTTTACGGAATTGTGCGATGTGGCAACCCTGTTGCGGTGGTCTTGGATTCTCAGTGAAGCAATTTTCCTTTCTAGTTCTTCTCGCATCGCCCACACTTTTTTTTTGCTTCTTCTCGTTCCACCAAAACTTCTTTCTTTGCCTTTTCTCGTACCGCATCAACTTCTTTCTTCAGTCCTGCGATTTGCACTCTGTTTCCTGAAACATCTGTCGTTCTCGTTGTTTCTTTTCCTCTGGTTATCCTTTCAATCGACGTTCCTCTTCCTCTTGATTTCCTTTCAGCTGTCGTTCTTCATCCTTCTGTCGGCGTTTTTCCTCAATTGTAACAGAACAGGGGTGAACTCGGGTATTTTTGTGATTTCAGTAACAATATCTACTGGGTGTAATTCAATGAAAAATGACCCTATAGATTTGGGAGCGAAAAACTGTAGCGCTGTAACGCTCTGTATTTTTGAAACGAAATGGCTTTTCAAAAATTATCAAATGACAAAATATTCCCAAAATACCCCAGGGAGCCGACAGCTAACACTTGGAGTTTTTGAGCTCCCTATATAAGCTGAAGATACAATGTACATATTTCTTGGAAGAATCTCACTAGCTCATGAGATGACATTATTTCACGCGCTGATATTACACGCCGATGTTCTGTTCAAAATTTATTCATACTGGACCCCGCTGCGAATATTTTGCGTTTGTGGCGATGTAAAAGATACAGTGATATGTTCATGTCTGAACGTGGCTTATCGTAACTGTAACGCGTTATATGTTTGGCAATATCGACTGGACTGTCAATATGATTCTGTTACGTTGTGACGGGCCTTGTTTCACCCAAGTCGGTAAATGACTAGCGCTCCAAATGAATGTTTGAAGCACTGCGCTCTGAAAAAGTGTGAACGAGAAACATGTTAGAGATCGTCCAGTATTGAAACGACCACTTTGGCCTTTCCTTACCTAACAACCAATTCTTCTCGAAGATGCCCGAACTATGGCTAGTAATAGAAATTCCATAGGCGTACCAAATCATTTGGTATAGGCGATACAAGAGAAGTAGAGAACTTACACTCCCATAACTTCGGAACGGAAAAAAATATTTTTTGACAAATCTGCCAGAGGGATATAGATATATTTGTATGAGGAAATTTGCATAAATAACTGCACAACCTATTTATTAATCAAACAAACCCAACGTTTCAAACGCTGCATGCCAAGACACTGGTGAAGATTCGCCGTAGCACTGCAAATCGTGTCCAATCGTGTTTTCCCCCTCTCTACCTACCAAACGGTCGTTTCAATACTGGACGAGCTCTACGACCTCACCTACATCCAAGTGGATAAAAACATCTTACAGCGAACGCCACCCCGAATATGTTGGACGTACGTGACAGTGTGCGGTTCGTCAGTGTGGATGAAATTTATTTCATTGCAGGTCATTTGTTGGCGCGGCTGAACGGGAGCGTTTTGACATGTTTTTTGATATAATTTTCCTATGATATGTTGACAATGTGAAGAAAATAAGAAGTATGATCCCCAGTTTTTGGTGTTTCGCATTAAGTGCTACAATTTTTTTTATTTAGGGATAAAATTATTATTTAACACGTTAATATCTCAGAAATTACAAAGTATATTATGTTCTTCATTACCATGAGGTTAAACTTGTTAATTTTATTCGTGAATTTCGCTCTTCCATCTACAACCACAAACAAAATATTATAATCTTCGTTCACGAATCAGTTTAGGATCATCAAACTGTATAACTATGAGAAATTTCATCTCTTTGGGTTGTAAGAAGGCTATGAGAAATAACCACATGAACGTACGATGAGACATAATCCTAAAAGGTTAAGGGGGACTGATATTCGTATCAATATGGAGTTCGTGACTATTGAAATACTGAACTAATTGTTATCCATTTATTTACACTTCACGGAACACAACACAATAATGCATTCTGTCTACTGAATAAACCAATTATGATTCTCTGTCCAAAATGACACTGAACACTGCACTACTGACTCGATCCTTCTTTAAAAGTGCATTATACAATCTTTTTCGCTTCCGACGCTGCGTTATATAGTTATAGTTACGTGGTACATAATTCCTAAAAAGTCTGTGAACGTTTTTGAAATGACCTCAACTCTTCTGTGACGTCAGCGAACGGTCGCACTACATGCTTGTGATTTCCATTCGATTCGAACACAAACAACAACAGTACTGTATTCCTAATAATATCCTTTACCATCTGGTACATTGCCTTTTTTGCAAATAGAAAAATAGAAGTTATTTTCCTGTTTTAACCAAAATGGCACTATCCAGGTAAATGGGGTTTTTCCAAAGGAACAAAAGTTTTTCGAAAGTAGGATATGGATTTAGACCCAAATCCATATCCTTCTTGCAGTGTAATATTCAAACGCGTAATCTCTTCGGATGAAGCCTCCAATTCATCACTTTTGTTTCTGATTCACGACCATGAAGGACCTGTCTAATATTTTCAACAGGAACATTCAGAGCATTTTGTCTTTCGCCCGCGAAAAGTAGTTATTATCGGCGGTTAAATAATAAGTTGTAGGTCATATTGCCGAAAATCAACGTATGTTATTCTATATCTCTTTTTAGAAATTCAGTAACGTTCTATTACTCAAACTCTCCTATATAATCATTTTTCGTTTAAGTTGTTTATCTTTGAACGAACTCATTTTCTCATGGAAATTACATTTTAGACAATGTTGATATCTACAAAAAGGTACTCCTTAATTATCATGGAATGCGATTTGTAGGAGTAATTCACAAAAATCTACGGAAAAAAGGAAAAGACGTATTTTCTAAACATATTGGCTATCCTATATTCAACGCTCACAATAGAAATTGTTCATTCATCCAACGCTTGTTTTGTTTATACTTTCGGTACGGAGCACTAAAAAATCACTCGTGACCACCCGTTCCGCCGCTTTTGTATTTTTGTGTAATTTTTCATCAAAAACTATAGATTAGTTTCATCCAGCAATCACATTCTCTGTTCATTTTGGTGAATTCGTTTTTCATAAATTACGTCATGTGAACATAATATCTAATTTAAATGAAAATTCGTAGAAAATATGTTCTCGTGCCATTGTTCCGTTGCCGAAAAACAAGACTCATACTGCGGTATTTCTAAATTTAACACGTAAATACGTTTCTGGTGGGTGAGAAAATTTGAAAACCTGAGAGATTTTCACAACACATCATTCAATTCCTCTTAATAAGTTTTATCGCTATTTAATTTTGTACGTCGAATATATTTATTCGGTATGGAATACGATAGGAAGTGACCTAGTTTGGGGTAATAAATAATGACAGATAGATAACAAGTGGCTAAATTTTTTGATTGAAATGTAAATGAATATTGTTACAAAAATATTTAAAATACTTATACCCCTGCATGAAGAATTCCCAAATCACCTAAATCTCAGTCTTAGTCTTATTCCGACAAAAAAAATTATTTTCAATATTGATATAATGAAATGGTAGGCAAGGGTTTGCTTGACTACTACTACAAAATCGTTCTCATTTTTGAAAACATAATGTGACTGACAAGACGATGTTCGTTTATAATTTTTCTGAAATAGACGCAATGAGTAAAAACAAGACTGAAGATTCTTATTTATATTGAGACAAGCTAAGGAAAAAAAAAGCGTTCATATCAAATGAAAGTGTGTATATTTAGTAGTTATATCACAGGTGATGGATATTTTGGTGAGTATACTTTGACATTTTTGTGTCAATATTGTAGAAATTCAGAGACCAAATTTTTCAAAAGAAATTTGTTCAAGTGGTATTTTTGCAACAATATTGGCGAAAAAATTTCAAAGTATACTTTACCCAAAATATCTATCACAAGATTATATACAGAAACAACACACACTTGAGAAATGGTGTTATTTTCTCTTTGTTTTTCGGAATTTCTTCTAAGGACATCTTATTTTAATGTAAAGTGACTTGGACATCATTTGACAGTGACTGAATTATTTTGATAGGGTTGGTATAAACAATGGTAAATACCTGTTTTATAGCAAGTAGGATGTATATTCGATAATATACCAACGACATGGTCGTATATTCGATGATATTTGGGATTTGATTGGTTAGATGCAAGTGACTGGCTGAATTGATTTCGAAGTATATAATCATAAATATACTTATGAATGCTTGAAATAAAAATAGTGAAGATACATCAACATTTATTTATTTATTGCACATCTCATAAAGTGAAATAAAAAAGTTCGTGAACTTTTTTCTATCCCAGCTATCGACTTCTCAATTTTTTCCATACGATAGGCCCAACAATGAGGCACATTCTGATTTTTTTTTTATTTATAAACTGGATTTTCCAAAATAGGATACACAACTAAGTTCTGTTTTTTTTAATCAGGTTTTTTAATGCATCCAGGTTTCATAGACTTATCTGTAATAGTTTTTGACTTCAATTCATGTGACAAAATAGCGTCCTGCATAGACCCAGTGGCAGATTTACCAGCAGGCTGTTAGGTACTTTAGTTCAATTTGTTTGTTTCTGGTAAAAGGAAAGATGATATGAGTTGTCATAGAAACAATATAAGAATTTAATAGGAATCAAGGAAATAAATGTTTGAAAAGAAAATCGATTCCTTTAAGTTTTCAATTACAATTTGATTCCAAAAAAGAAGTATTTACAGTCCACATTCTACAATATTTAACATGGTCCTCCATCGCACGAATATTATTGAAGTTAAGAAGTCTCCAGCTTTGGGAAGTGAATCGGAGAGAAACACCGAAGACAAGAGTTTCTGTCCGTTCAACTTCTATATTCGAAGATTCTTTTGCTAGTGAACTATTTATGTGTTCTGATGAGTGGTACTATTAGGTTTTGAGTGGATTGCAAGATTGCTGATAATCCTCGAATTCATTTGACAGTTCTATTGACAGTTGAATTTCTGGGATATCGCTATTGTAGTCCAGGAAATATAGTTGAATTTTTCATTATATTACTGACAATCTTCGATTTCATCTGACATTTCTATTGACAGTTGTAGTTCTTGGATATTTGCCATAGTACAGGAATTATAGTTGAATTTTTCATTATCAGTCAGATCATCAGTTGACATTCTCAAAATGGAAATTTCCGAAATAAGAATGAAAAGAGGTCAATTTAGAGGTTCTCTGACACGATTCCAAACATTTCTATCATCAATCGATAATCAACAATCAAATGAAGAGAACATTTATCAATTACAGAAAAGATTAGAAAAGTAAAGCTAGATCAATTATCACTTCATATCATGATAACAAAATAAGCAATACTAGCATAACTTCTTCAAATACTCAATCGAATGTAGTTAATGCCAATGAAAGTAATACTAATAGTAGTGACCGGTCTGATTTACATAAAGTAAAATATCCTCCTATACGTTTGCCATCTTTAAGTGGATTATATGGTAAATGGCTTGAGTTTTGAGATGCGTTTACTGCTTAAGTGCACAACAACAAATCTATGAATGATATAGAGAAATACCATTATTTCAAATTATCTTTACAAAATGAGGCCAGCGAAGTCATACAATCTTTAGAAGTAACTTCATCGAACTATCAGATTGCTTGGCAAATTCTCACTGATCGTTTCGAAAACAAGTCTTTGATTATCTTCAACCATATTAAAGCTATTTTCGATTTACCTGCCATACAAACGGAATGCCATTCCGATCTACGAAAATTATATGACAATGTGAAAAAAAATCTGCGATCATTAAAAAATTTACAGGTGCCGGTTGACACATGGGATACTATAATTATCTATATAATTGCTTCCAAATTCGATCTAATTACTCGTAGAGAATGGGAATCATTTGATTTTCAAGGTACACTTCCATCTATGAAAGACATGAATTTATTTTTGAAAAATAGATGTGAACTTCTTGAAAAATTAGAATATAATCAAAAGAATTCAATTAAAATGGGAAATGCGAAAAAATCTCAATCAAAATCTCACACCCATGTTAGTGTCAATAAATCAAAATACCATTTCTGTAAAGGGGAACACATAATCTATCATTGTGGCGAATTATTAAAACTTTCTATTCCCACCAGAATTACAGAAATAAAAAATAAAAAGGTATGTATCAATTGTCTTAGACCAGGGCATTTTGCACCTAACTGTACATATTCTCGTTGTGAACAATGTAATCGCAAACACAATAGTTTGGTTCACATTGAAAATGATGAAAATACAATCCAACAGAAGGAGAATATTCTGGGAATCAGCTACAACTGAAAATCCAACGGTTACTTCTCATGTCTTCAATAATTTTGTTGATAATCAAGTATTGCTTTCCACGGCTGTGGTTAGAATATAAGATCATAAGGGGCAGTTACAGTTGGCACGAGTACTTCTTGACAATGGTTCACAGAGTTCCTCCATAACTGAGGAGCTATGTCAAAGACTGAACTTGAAAAGATCCTCAACTAATTTGGCTATTAGAGGGGTAGGTCAATCTTTAGCTTATATTCACACTCAAGTATTAGTTGAAATCAAATCTCGTGACAGTCAATTCAAATCTAGTTTTTCCTGTTTTATACTACCAAAAATAACCGAACACCTACCCAATATATTCATCAACATTAGTAATTTGAAAATTCCTCCGAATATACAGTTGGCTGACCCAGAATTCAATAAACCTAGCAAAATCGATATGTTACTGGGCGCTAATATTTTTTGGGATTTGCTTAGTGTCGGTCGGATTCTTTTAGGTAGTGGTCAACCCATTCTTCGAAAAACTTTACTCGGTTGGATAGTATCAGGAAATTTGAATCTTCCTTCTCGAATCAATACTTCTATGGTATGCATCTTGAGAATGCGATAAATGACAATTTGAACAAGTTCTGGCAACTAGAAGAATGTAATTATTCTGAAAAAATCTTTACGGAGTCTGAACGATTTTGTGAATCACATTTCATGAACAATTTTAGTCGCGATGTAGATGGTCGTTTTATTGTTAAAATGCCGATAAAAGATGATACTAGACTTCTGGGTGATTCGCGAAAGATGGCTTTGGATAGATTTTTGGCAACTGGACGAAAACTCAATAAAAACGAACAATTGAGAGTGGAATATGTTTCTTTTATGCGCGAGTACGAGGAATTGGGTCACATGACCCTAGTTGATGAAAAATATTCCAATGAAACAATTCATTACCTTCCACATCATGCTATTGTTAAAGAATCAAGTTTAACTACGAAGGTAAGGGTCGTTTTTGATGCGAGTGCTGAGTCAGACAGTGGCGTATCACTCAACAATATACAGTTCAGTGGCCCTACAATTCAGTCAGATCTATTTTCAATTTTGCTCAGATTCAGACAGCATTCAATTGTTATCAATGCAGACATTTCAAAAATGTATCGACAAATACTCATCCATAAAGATCAGCGAAAATTACAACGGATTTTATGGAGGGGAAAGTTCCTCTGAACCTCTGAAATGCTATGAACTCAATACAGTAACCTATGGTACTGCTTCAGCGCCATATTTAGCTGTCAGAATATTGTTTCAGTTGGCAGAAGAAAATAAAGTGCAATTCTCCAGCGCGGCACGGGTGATCAAAAACAATTTATATATGGATGATTTATTGACTAGTTCAGACTCAGTCGATGAGATAATTTCCATTCGAAGAGAAGTTTCTGTAATTATGTCTTCAGCTGGTTTTCATTAACGGAAATGGCTAACTAATAGACCAGAAATTAGTGATCAATTTGAAATTACCGATACGAATATGAATATTATTCAATTAGGGCCAGAAGAAAATAATAAAACTCTAGGAGTACTGTGGAATGCTACTGCAGACATTATTCAATATTCTATCAGTAATATTTCGATGGAAATCGTCACAAGAAGGTCAATACTTTCAACTACATCACAAATTTTCGACCCTTTGAGTCTATTAGGTCCAATAATTATACGAGCTAAATTAATTCTTCAACAGTTATGGCAAGCGGGAATCACTTGGGATGAATCTGTTCCACAAAAAATATATACACAATGGCTGAAATTCAAAAAAGATCTAGATATCATCAATCAATTGAAAATTCCAAAATTCATCCGTGATGTTGATTCAATTTCTGTCGAACTTCATGGTTTTGGTGATGCCTCAGAATTTTCCTATGGGGCATGCATTCATATACGATCCCAAAATAAAACAGGATATAACATATCTAGATTACTATGCGCTAAATCTAGAGTTGTACCATTGAAACAAGTATCGTTACCGCGGTTAGAACTCTGTGGTGCAACCTTACTTGCACGTCTTGTTAAAACGGTTTGCAACACTCTAAGTTTAAATATTTCAAGAAAATATTTTTGGTGTGATTCCACGATAACATTAGGTTGGATCAAGGCACCTGCTAGAAATTGGAAAATTTTTGTAGCAAATAGGATTGGTGAAATTCAAATAATAACTGATCCAAGTGATTAGCATCATGTAAGATCTGCCGATAATCCTGCCGATATAATTTCTCGAGGCATGCAAGCAAAGGCTATTCTAGAATCAAAACTATGATGGCAGGGGCCTTCGTGGCTTTTGGATGACGAGTCCCATTGGAATTCCTCATCAATTAAAGAATATCATTTGGAAAATTTACCGGAATAACGACTCTTGTCTGCCATTTCAATCAACAATTTGAATTTCAATATTTTTGATTCTTTCTCTTCAACGATAAAATTACGAAGAGTCATAGCTTATTGTATACGATACATTTTCAACTTGAGAAAGTTAAAAAACGAACGTCAGAATGGAACATTGACAGTGTTTGAATTTAAGAATGCATTGAATGTGTTGATCAAAATCAGCCAACGTCAAAGTTTTCCATTGGAATATGATAAACTCTGTCATAATAAACCTATTGATAAAAAAAGTCAACTTTTATCTCTGAATACATTTCTTGACGATGAGTCTATTATAAGAGTGAGAGGCAGACTACACAACTCTGTATATAATTTTGCTAAAAAGCATCCAATTATTTTATCTCCTAAACATAAATTAACCAGTCTCATATTATCAGATGAGCATAAAAGGCTTTTACATTGTGGTCCCCAACAATTGTTGTTCTCTATAAGGGAAAGATACTGGCCACTATGTGGTCGAAGTACTTCGAGGAAAATAACTCTTAGTTATGTGACTTGCTTTCGAGCGAAACCAGTTCCGGAACAATATTTGATGGGTAACTTGCCAAAAATTCGTGTTACACAAAATTCTCCTTTTTCTAGTGTAGGTATTGACTACGCTGGTCCCATTTTAATTAAAGATTGGAAATTGAGAGGAGCAAGGATGATAAGAGCTCATATATGTATATTTATATGTATGTCCACTAAAGCAATGCATATAGATCTCGTTACCGATTTTTCATCAGAAGCATTTTTGGCAACACTCAGACGATTCATAGCTAGAAGAGGTAAACCTAGTCAGCTCTTTTCAGATAATGGCTCTACTTTCATTGGAGCTAATACACGATTGAAGGAATTTTCTTCCTTTCTTCGGTCTTTTTTCGATGCAATAACGAATACTTTGTCAAAAGACAATATTTTATGGCATTTTATACCAGCTAGGTCACCCAATTTTGGTGGTTTATGGGAAGCGGTTGTAAAAAGAATAAAATATCATTTGAAGCGAGTTGTCGGTGATTTGCAAATGACTTATGGAGACCTTCTTACAGTACTAACTCAGATTGAATGCATAATTAATTCAAGACCCTTGACGCCACTATCGTCAGACCCAGCCGATTTTGAACCCTTGACATCAGCCCATTTTTTGATCGGGAAAACAATGACAGCTATTCCCAATCAACCTCTGCTTGACATCAAAGAATCTCGACTGAACAAATATCAAAAGATGCAGCAAGTCTTGCAGCACTTCTGGAACAGATGGCATCTGGAGTATATTTCCGAATTACAAGAAAGGATGAAATGGAGATCAAATGTCGCAACTCTACTGAAAATTGGCAGTTTGGTACTACTTGAAGATGAAAATCAAACACCCCTGAAGTGGAAGATGGGACGAGTAATTAGTATCCACCCTGGCATCGACAGTGTTGTTCGTGTGGCAACAATCAGACTATCTAATGGCAATGAAGTTCAGCGAACAGTTACTAAGCTTTGTATTCTGCCAATGGAAAGTGAATGACATTTTAAAATACCTATTTGTTTTTCAAAGATATCAATTTTTTCTCTAATTTTGAAAGTTCTTTAGCCCTTCCGAAGCGGGCAGTATGTTAGGTACTTTAGTTCAATTTGTTTGTTTCTGGTAAAAGGAAAGATGATATGAGTTGTCATAGAAACAATATAACAATTTAATAGGAATCAAGGAAATAAATGTTCGAAAAGAAAATCAATTCCTTTAAGTTTTCAATTTTAATTTGATTCCAAAAAAGAAGTATTTACAGTCCACATTCTACAATATTCAACACAGGCTGAGTAGGCTGGAGCCTAGGGCGGCAAATTTTAAGGGGCGGAAATTTAGTTCATAAATTTTTTATTTCGATTTACAAATTAAAGAAAAAAATTATTATACACACACAAAATACGAATTTCGAAAATTGGGGATAAATTAAAATATTTAACAAAAATCGAAATTTTAGTTATTTTACATATTTTCTTCACTGATAACTGCTATAATTTTTTCTCCGTGTACCTAATAATTATGAGATCTCCTTACACAATTCAATCTTGATATAATATCGATGGTATAATCATGATTGCTGCAGCAAGTTTGCAAATTGTCAAATTCAATTTCAGAAAGTTATTTCTTTATGCGTAAAAAATACTGACTAAAATTTACAAATTTTTATTAAATAAAAAACTAGTTCAATATCTTAAAGAGATATAGTCTCTTGATTTAAATTAATCGAAAAACTGATATTTGAACGACTGCGACTTGACAATAAAAAAGATCCCACCACAAAATATGAAGTTAGACAATTTGCTGGTTAGAAAATTGATACATTTCATCAGTTAATTATTTTATTTGTAGTAAGAAAGAGTTTGCAACATCTTTTTGCAAAGGAAAAATTCTCAATTGAATATTGATAGAAATATTTTTCTGTGAATTGAAAAATCCACGATTAAAATGAAGTTATATTTTGTGAATCTGATTTCATGAACATCCTGTTTATATTTTCAACAAAGCAACATCTTTTATTTTTTAAGAGTGTTTTTGCCAAAATAAGGTTTTTGTTGCCTACTTTGTAAAATTTGCGAAATTTGTTGCAAAATAGGAAATGTTGATGATTTTTCAAATAGAAAGGAATCAAGTAGGCCTGGCCAAGTGAAATTTGTCACATCCATACAATTCTGAAGACAATATGCCTCAACAAAATGAAATTGTAATAGGAACAGGAGTACATCACAAACGGAACAAGTCTAGTAATGTTGAAAGGGGAAACATTCTCAATTGAATATTGATAGAAATATTTTTCTGTGAATTGGAAAATCCACGATTAGAAGTAGTTGTTTTCTGTTAGACATTCACAAAAAATAACTTCATTTTAATCGTGGATTTTTCAATTCACAGAAAAATCTTTCTATCAATATTCAATTGAGAATGTTTCCCTTTTCAACATGAATACCCCACAGGAGGTTATCTTGACGATGGAAGATAGTGACTAAAGTTCATCTTTCAGTCGCAGATGATTCCACATCTGATTTTATGAACATCCTGTTTATATTTTCAACAAATCAAGTCTAGTAATGTTTACAAGAACAGGAAAGGATGATTAACAGGAAACAATGTGAAATATTTGGAAAAAAGCCACTCAAAAGTACTCAAATGGGTCATTTTCATGTTCCTCACAAGCGGCTAGTCTCCTAGTAAATGAGCCCTGAACTCTGGCAAGCATTGCTCCATCATTTGAACGGAAGGCTTCCGTGATCATGTTTTTCATATCATCTGCAGTTGTTGGACGATCTCTGAAAACCCATTCGGATGAATGGGGGTACATGGATACGTACCCCCAAAGAAAGAGATCTATAGGAGTAAGGTCTGGGGATCGCGCGGGCCGAGGAATAGTACCTCTGCCTTTGCCTATTCAACGATTAGCATAGGAATGTTCTAGAAATTTTCGAACTATCCTATGAATATGCACTGCAGCACATCGTGTTGCAATCACATGGTCCTTCTGGTATTCAATTTCACTTCTTCTGATATTCTGGGACTATATTCGCCAATAAAATGTGGATACTTTTCATCATTCAGCATACTGGCAAAAAAATAGGGTCCAATAATGTGGTTTCCAATAATTCCTTTCCAAATACTCACATATTCATACATTACATTCACATAAATAGATAAACCTACAAAAACATATTTAGACAATTAACAGGATACTGACAACACATTGTTAATTCCTATTTATTGTAAAATGTGTTATGAAGAAGAAATGACTTCTATCTAGACTTGAATCTGGACCAGTTTGGTTGATTCTCCAGTTCTTCGGGTAGCATGGTAGGAAAATCTGCCCCTGCAAATCTTGGAGATCTTTTATAGCTGGTGTGATTAGCTAGTTCAAATCTGGATTTGTTTATTCTGCGTGTCGCATAACTGTGGGAGTTTGAATTTTGAGCGATATTGCTCCTATGAATATAGGTATGTGTTGGGAGTTTACATAGATATATGCTCGTGACAGTTGAAAGTTCTTTTCTTTGTAATTAATTTCTGCAGGACTCTCGATGATCCAAGAGGAAAATGAGGCGAATTACTCTTTATTGAGCGAGAAAACCTCCATTGCTATTGGTAGACCGTGATAATAAGCCCTATGCTATAATGTTGTAGCTGATAGTTGAGAAGACTAATGCATAGTACACGGAAATGATTTCATTTCCACGAAGACAACTTGGCAGGTTTTTTATTGCGAAGTAATATTTATTTGATTCGAAGCAAATCATAGTACATTCTTCCCAATTAAGGTTACTACCAAAGATGGTCCCCAGAAATTGACAGCTTCCTTGATATGACATGTAGTTGTTTATATATAGCCTTTCAGTGTCGATTAATTTCTGTCAGATACTTTGTGGAATGAATAGCAACGGTTTTTGCATAGTTATGATCGGGCTTTTTTTTTGCACCAGTTGTCAAATTTAAGTGCAACAATCGTAGTTTTAGTAACGAGTTCATCCATATCTGTACTAGAAATTGTTTTTGATGTATCACCTGCCAACATATAGACCTCCCCATCAGTTGTGTGCTCTGGTAGTTCGTTTATAAACAATACAAAAATTAGAGGGCTGAGAACACTGCCTCGAGGAACACCAGAATCGATAAAAAAATCGTCACAAGTTTGTCCGTTGACTTTTACTATCAATTAACGTCTTTCCAGAAATGAACAGATCCATTCCGACATGTTTCCGCGGAGTCCAATACATTAATATTTGATAATATGGAATGAAATTTCAGGGTGTCAAACGCTCGTCACAGATGGAAGAATAGTCCAATACTATGTTCTCTTTTTTCTAGTTTTTCATTAATTATCTGGATGAAGTCAATAGTTGCTGTTTCAATAAAATGCCCTTCTCTGAACCCATGTTGGTTTTTATTCAATGTTAAACCTTTTCAGAGAGCTATTTTTTCTTTTAGATTTGCATTTTTCCAAAATGTTTGACGATATACTCAGTAGTGCAAATGGTCTATGGTTCATAAGTGAAAATATGTCTCCCTTTTTATGAATGGGTGATACTAATGATATTTTTAAACGACTCGAGAATTGCCCCAGTTCGATTGATCTATTCAAGAATAATGCTAGATATGGTGCAATGTCTGAAGAAAACTTTTTTGATAGATATATCTTCATCCATTCCAGTGGTTTTCTTGTTCCCAATTTTTGTTTTCTTCAATAACAGCAGTCAAGAAGGGTTCGAAATAAAGGAAAAATATATGCTGAGAATGGGATGCAGTGTCTTCCGTGGATAGATCATTTCCGAAATAGATTTTCAGTTAATCATCTACAAATGTTATACAAAAAATTTCCGCTTTATCTTCCTCATTTGTAATTTTCTCTCCCTTGTGGTTGAGCTCAAAGCATTTTGTATTTTTTTCTCATTTAGATGTGAGCTTACTATGTTTCAGATCGTTTTATTTTCATTGTTTGACGTGTCTATGAGAATCGTGTAGTGAATTTGTTTTGCTTGGTTTATATGATGGTTATAGGCTTTCTTAGATTGTTTATACCTAGTTTAGAGTTCAGCATTATTTGGATATTTTTTTCATGAGAGATTCAAGTTCCTCAGATTTTCAGAATCAATATTGAGATGATGGGTATACCAGCGGGCTGATGTTCGTGGTGATTTGGACTTCACCGGAAGTTTTGGGAAAGAAGCTTCAAAGGCATAATTAAATTAACATATATATTCGAGGAATGGTGTTGTATAGTTTGTTTTTCTTCAAGTAGGCTGTTAAAATCAAAAAGCAGTATCACCCTTCTATTTAGGCGCGGGTGAGCTGACCTCTGTCACTCTGGAAATTGAAAAGAACTTGTTGATTGTTACTATAGTCAACCGTACTCTACTGACTACATTTAACAAATTAAATCTTTCCATAACCTACAGATATGAACTATGCATTGTTTCACTTCCAATAGTCGGCACTGTTTATGAATATCTTGAACAAGTTCTTCAATCTGTAATTATTTTGAAGTTCGTTTCAATATGTTTCTGATATGATTGTGTTAATGCGCGTCCTACAGGCTTAGTTTGCAACAGTTGCAATGTATGGTTTGGCTGTACACCTGGATTAGATAGACAGCCCTTGGATCGGTTGTACTCCTGGATTGGGTGGTGATCCTATATGGATTGATTGAAGTTATGTTGCTGTTGGATGGATATATTACTGGATTGGCTGTACTATTGTATCGCACAGATTGGTGGTATATTGCATATTGGATGGATCTACCCCCTGGCTTGATTGTACTTCCGCATTTTCAGGAAATTGATGGCTCTCAGTTAGATGTAGATAGATTGGGAGTCCATCGTTTCTCAGATGTAAGTACCTCTAGTTTTATTGTACCTTCGGATTTCAAGAATTGAGAACTTGTTGGAACCATGGAAAAAATGATGGGGATTGATGGCTTTGTGAAGTATTATCAATTTTTTGAACCAGTATCTCGAAGGACTATGGGAAAAATGAGGCATATTTGATAAATAGCGATGTTTACTCATCCAGGCAAAACGCCACTATTGAAGAGCAGTCTCAGGTACTATGGTCCAAGGTGGCTCAGACATAGTGATTGAGTAAAACTCATTGGTTGTTAGTGTAATACCCTTCTGACTTCATTTCACATTTTCCATGTATAGTTAATTATGAATCATTGTTGTAATACTACTTCCAACAGTGATTGAGTAAAGCTTTATGGAATAATATTGTTTTTACTATATAATATTATATTTTGAATTGATGCGGCCGATAGTTGATGAAAATCCATATTGGAGTAAACAAAAGACACTCACTTCACTAAATTATTTTCACTTAACTGGGTTTACAAAACCGCGACACGTGTTTCGCTAGATAATAACTATCTCAAGTGGTGATAATACTGCAGTATTATCTCCACTCGAAAAAGCTATTGTATAGCGAAACACGTGTCGTGGTTTTGTGAACCCAGTTTAGTGAAAATCATATCATTATCAATATTGCCATTTCAATATTTGTTTTTCTCATATTGATTTTGGATATCCAATAGCAATAAGGAATTTTCGAAAAGTTGGTGATGAATGAATTATAATCTTGAGTAATAATGTATATACATTTGGCTTCATTTCCGATTCAATAAACACTGATTATTTACACTATGTAGAGTTCTCCGCGACTTTTCGAATTATTTTTCAGAAAACTGAGTGACATAAGTATTTGAAAAACAGAATGGACGGAGGTAGATAAACCAGCTCTTTTTCACTCTGAACAAAAAGGAAATCATGTGATTATCAAAATAATGCGAAGTGAAGATTATAATGATTAGGTATCGCTATTTTTTTTTTTCGTTGGATTGAAACTGATAAAAATTCTGTAATTTGAAATGTAACGACCTCATCTTTTCCTTATTTCTAGTATATTACATGAAAGACAACAATTATCACATAAAATTTTCGTTTATTTCCTCTTGGAAAAAATTAAATGTATTTCCGAAATATTTGATTTTTCATTGCACCTGGTGTAAAAAAGTTGATCTCATATTGAACCAGATAACAATAATCAGTATAAATCGCTTGAATTCATGTTTCTTCTCATCGGACTTACTCAACAAACAACAATTGCCACCTCTGCAATATGTATTTGGTGATTCATAAAAAATCATAATATTATTGTCTGGAGAGAAAATAACAGCTTTGTGCCATTCCGCATCAAAACAAACTTCACTATTACACCGATTTTCAAACGAAAACATACGCAACAGAAAATGACTTTTGTTCTGTTCTATAAGTGGCCTCAGCACAATTACCCAAGAAACCTTTCAAATACCATTCAATTTAACTGTGGAAATGAGAAAGCAGCATCCCCAAAGGGTACCAACAAAGGGCGACCTTATAAGTTATTCTCTCCCGTTTTACGACACGAGTGGGTGCAGAGGAACGTGATTAAGATATAATGCAATCGTCAATGAATTCTGAAATTTAATATTTCTAGGAAGGGATGGTGGTAGATGTTATTCTTTCAGAACCGTATCGAGTACGGATGCTGTGAAATACCATATATTACAACTATTTTACACTATTAAGTATTTTCAGGGTTCCGTATTCCGTTTGCCAATATTTAAAAAAAGCGATGTTTTTTTAGATTCTGTTTGAAGTTAGGAGTTCAAATCTGGCATGGCTCGTTGATCCACAGATGCCACCTCAACAAGATCTCAAAAAAAAATATATCTTGACCTCTTGAAGAGGTACACGTTTTTTGTAGGTGGTCTTGTGAAGTATCATTTGAAAGGTCTTATTATGAGAATTTGAGAAACAAATTTTTAAGAATGTTCAGATAGTTGCTTTTAATAATGTTATGTTCGTTGAATCGTATTTCCCTAAGACAGGGTCGGCGTTATGGTATCGGACGCTTGAAACTGATTTTCATGTTCAAAAAAGGATATTTCATAATGATAATATTCAATAATTGTTCCACTTCGACAAAAAAATAGTTAACATTTTTTTCAAGTGAACATTGAAAACCATATGCTTTGTCAAATTTACTTTGGAATGAAACCATATTTCAAATTAACAAAACGGAACCCTTATGAGATCACCCACATGAGTCACAGCTATTTTCCCAATATGAAATGTGGTATTCTAATGAAGCTCATCGACCTCCAAATGTCTCTACAACTGGAACTTCAGTATCTAATTGTGAGGATTCCAAAACTATTTTTCACAATTTTATAATGGCGGGTTCTTGAAATATCACTGAAAGAGTCCATTGGAATATGTTTTCCTATATATCCGAAAATACCAAAGCTGAATTTGCGTAAAAGCATTCCTGGTTATTAGTTATATGGGTGGATTTCTGGAACCATTGACTCCGTAGCGTGATATAGAGAAATAATAATCACACTAAATTAGTCTTATTTAGGGTGCACGCTTTCATAATATCGGCTACTTTGTTGTCTTGCGTCGGAGATCCATACCTGTAATTTGAATGGCCACTTATAATATGTATATATATATATATATATATATATATTTATATATATATATATATATATATATATATATTATATAAATATATATATAATATATATATATATATATATATATATATATATATTTATATATATATATATATATATATATATATATATATTTTTTTTATTATTAACATCTTTCATTCGATGAGGCTTGTGCTTGAGGATGCGCTTGTGCAAGTCATCGAATTCTGTAAATTTGTATTTATATTTCAGAAAATTCCTTATAGTTTTTCTGAACATGACGTTCGAATCGTGGGGCTCAGTGAAAAATGAGTTTTTTCTAAAGCTATTAACTTTTTCGAACGAAAAAATTCGGGTCTACCTGACGCCCAACGGAATTTATTTACGCAAGAAATTTGACAACGATTGCGAATGAAGCGTATTCCATTATTGAAAACATATCTCAGTTCACAAAATGATGTTTCGCGAGAAGTTTTTTTGTAGAAACATTCAATTGAATAAAGTTCTGTTGGGGCCAGAAATTTAGGAAAAATGAATGAATGAATTTCCGTTTCAGCATTCCAAGATGGGATTTGCAGTTTTTCGAGAATCAATTTTCAGGATTTCTGTCGTTTCTGGTTCGTAGTCAACCTTGTTCCACAGGAAAAAAGCGGCCCAGCCCAAGGTCCACTCTGAGCAGAATAAACAACTGGAACCACTTTTTTCTGTGGCAAAAATTTGCTCTGCACCTTGACCGTAGAATGCATTTTTCTACGCCACTGGTGGTAGGCATTGAAAAGTGTACTCGTCGCCAGATGTGGGCTCGAGGGGCGGAGCCCTGGATAAGAATGGTTTTGTAGTAAAATATTGTTTTGGTTTTTGTTATGTTAGGATTCAATATCGATGAATATTAAATTTTCGATTTAATTTGGGGATTGCGAAGAAACAAGAAAAACCAACGAGAGAAATGAATTAACCTGAGTGTAACGCACAGCGAAGGGAATTCCTTTCAGGAGAGAGCGTCAGCTCTTGGAGATTGTGTGACTGAGGAAGATTAGTGGTTGCATGGTTGAATTTTACGTTTGTCACTGAGACCCTGCCTATGCAACTCAGAATAAAGTTTCAGGATGTATTGACTTCGTTACTAGATAGTGGCAGACACACCTTTGGTATCTGGATAGGGGTCGTATCTCATGGGGTAGAACCCACCGAAGACCTTCATTATACGGGGTCCCCATAGGCGCAGGGAGAACGCCAACAACTGCGTATTTTTGTCTTTTGTTGACTGAGTTAGTTAATTCATTTCAGCAACAAGGCGATAAAACACGTGAGAATCTAAGCTCTTCAACCCACGATGCGGTATAGGGTAATGTATTGGATTACTTATCCATGCAACCAAATCTTTGTTGACTGGGTTGACAGATGTTCCAGCAACAATGTTTTGGTTTTTGTTTATATTTTGGCATTGACAATTGTGAATTATACGCAGTTTGATGAACCTGGTTCTTAGCGCGAAGTATTAACTAGAATTTGTCAACTTCAGCAACGGAGTGTTCACAGGGCCGACGATTTTGTAGGGAACTAGAAATTGCGTAGTAAAGAACGTTTTGAACGGTAATAAGCTACTTCCGTCATTGATAGGGTGCAAATATGCCCAAAAAACTGTAGGATATCTCATACCACTCAGAAAACGATTTCAGGACCGGACACGGCTCAAGAAAGTCTCGAAAGTCAATGTCTGTTCTAGGATTTAAAAAAGGAACCGGGCCTTGGAGTAAAGCTACTTTTGACACTGTAGGCGAACCATGCCTAGGAAACTATAAGATATCTCATACCACTCAGAAAAGGATTCCAGGACAGTAAAGGACTTAAAGAAATCTCGAAAGTCAATGTTTGTTCTAGGAACGAGCGTTTCAGCAAGCGTAGTCAGATGAATTCGGATTCGAACCCGGGACCACCATCCGTTGATGGATCTAGTAATAAGCTACTTTCGTCACTGATGGGGTGCAACCGTGCCCAGGAAACTGAGGATATCGCATACCACTCAGAAAAGATTTCAGAACAGGAAACGGCTCAAGAAAGTCTCGAAAGTCAATGTTTGAGCTAGGGACAAGCGTTTCAGCAGACGAAGTCAGATGAGTAAGGAGTCGAACCCGGGGCCATCCATTGATGGATCTACCTCCAAACAACCCACTCGTCGAAACACCTTTTTCACCATTGAAGGTTTCACCCTTTGTGCAAATCCCCGACTTGTAAATTTTGTAATTTTTTATTATATTCTCGAAAATTCTTTCAATTTTCTCGGAAAAATTGATAAGCCTTCTCTATACAGCATACCACACCAGGAAAAGCTGATCATGAATTCATATGCACATATTTCCTTTTACTTGCCCAGCCATGAAGAAATTACCATCGCGAATGATTTAGTACTGAAAATCAGCTGACCTACAAATTGTTCTCAATTGATTTCATATACTAAAGATTTGGATAGATTCGGATGCTTTGATGACTGAAGGAACATATCATCGCTGCGCTAGCAATCCTTATTAGGAACACTCTAGGTCGAAGCAAAAAATGCATGCTACGATGTAATCAACTTATTGTTCAGAGCGAGCTCCACCTGGTCAGTTCATTCGATTGAATATCAATAAAGGGGAGGAAGGGAATTCCAACAATAAATGTCCTCAAAAGATATGCCACCAGAATAAATATTACAATATTGGCATTTTCCCATCAAATGGAGAAAAACTCCAATACAGCCCATTGTCCGAAGCTGTTGGGTTCTATTCGGAATAGAAATGTATATTTAGTCGACGATGCTAGTTGGATTGATTTTCATCTTTATATCATGTATTTGTTCTACATCTATACTGACCGACGCGAATTTTGTTGAAGTATAGCGTTAACGCATAAAAACACATTATACGTAAAAAAAAAAATTTGGTGATCTGATTTGAAAACACCCTGTGGAGTAATTGGTCGAGTTGTCTACAAGTCTATTATGAAGCCCCATCTATTCTCAACAGTGTGTTCCTTGAGTCATTCTACTATCTATATTTTTATAGAAGATACCCACCTAAGAGTGAAACTTTGCATTTTCGAACTCAAACTATGTACCATCGTCGTGTAACTGCAGTTCAAGTGGGGAACTAGCTGCGAATGGTGCGTCAGGTGAACTTCAGTGGAAGAATTATCATCAGAAGACTATTGGTTGCAATGTAACGAAGTTACTAGTTTTGCCTTAGAAAACTCAGCTCAACTGTTTAAGTCGAGTCTTACATCATTGCGCGATTGAAAGTTAATGTATGGTTACCATTCTATCTCGGGGAAAAATCTTACATCCGTCAGTAGCAATTGTAACCACGAGATTAATTGCATAATAAGCCCGTTTGGCCACGGAGGGTAACTACATCCACGTACCCCGCGACAATCGACTTCAGTCGGCACGAGCCTCACTCTCGCTTCAAATGAAGATGATAATATCTATTGTCACGTCGCACAGTAGCTAGGCAAAGTCGTAAGAATTGAGTCTACCATAGCAGAAAACCAGCCCATGCCGAGTTATCAGGTGTGCTATTGAGAGTGGAGTCCATTCGGAATAACAGGGGGGCTACTTCGAGCTATAGGGAGGTATTCTCCGAGGTATCTCGTACATGTTGGTCTAACTATTGGTATAATAGGGGATTTTTCTCCTGGATGTCCTCCGGCCACACTTATTCATCTCGAAAGTATTGTATTGAAAACCAAAATTTAATGTTAGAATAGCCAAGTTTAATGAACTCGATCCCGTGTATTAGAATCAATTCGTCATTACAGGAATGTTCCTTCCGTGTGTCTTCCTGCAAGTGATTTCCAAAAGCGTGAACGCGATATTACAGCGGTGTGTTTTATCGCGTGCCACGTTCAACTACAGACGCGGATACTGGGGGGAGGAAACGAATGCAATTGCCCCCACGGTGACTCACGAGACTGGAACACTTATTTAACCAATTTCAAAAAAAATTTATCCTCATTACTCTATTTTCTGAAGTCGTCATCAACGCATCACAACTAAAATAAAAAAACCTGTGTGGTCGTCAGGAACGGAGTTCCTTTACCCCTTTTATCATCCTCCATATCACTCCCCATATTTTCTGCATTATTGTCTCACTTTGAATGTGTTTGGATTCTTCTTCACTTTCGTCAAAGTTGTTCGGAAAGTGTGGTGAATAAAAATGTTTCTTCTGGACAGAGGTTTTTCCCCACCTTTTGATAGGTTACATTCACCACTTCTTTTCGTTTTCCGTTTCACTTAGCGTTTTTGAACTTTTTTCAGTTTTTCATACTCTGCGCTAACCTCGGCTCGGGTGGTCTTTTCGGCCTCGGACCCGGTGCTTGGTACTCCAGTGTCTTTATTAGGTTTAATATCACTTTCCTTTACAATTTCACTATGTTTAGAAATATAATCATTGAGTTTTTCGAGTTTTTCGACTTCACTTGGGGGAAAATGATACACTATATCGCATCTTTTTTGGAGTTCCACGGCTTCTTGTACCAAACAGCTGGCGACTTCGCTATTTTCCGGTGTGAGTTTCGCCAACACACTGTTTTTATCAGTTTAGGTGGTTTGGTTTGATGAAATGATGTCTTTTTTATGGTTTTTGTCACTGGGTGATCCATTGTGGCATTTTGTTTTTCAATTTATCCACGCTTCTGTTGCGATCTACAATTCAATTGCTGGATTTTTTAATTGGGGGGTAATTTATTGAATTTTTCTAGCAATTCAGCTGTGGTTGTTTGTCTTTCTTTACTTTTTATAAGCAAAATTGTTTTCAGTTTCGTAAGTTTCGAAATCCCAACCCCACTTTGCCACTCTGGCGAACTAATACGGTTGAAATTCGCGTACTCGGCAGTTATTAAGGGTCACAATCGCCTGCAGTTTTCAATGGCCAAATATCGCGTGAGAAATATTATTTTCACTCTTTTCAGGCATTTAGATCACTGTTCTATTGTTTTTGAGTTAACGAAGGAGTTTATGAATTCACTTCTTCAACACTTTGAGGTTCATGCGGCACTTCAAACTACTGAATTGAATTGAATTCGCGGAGCACATTGAAGCTCTACCAACTACAAAATGCCACAATTGAATTATGCATTGCCTTACTTAAAAAACTTAAGCTTTCTAACATGCTGAAAAATGTATATTTTTTTTCAAATATCAAATCACTGTATGTAGTGAGTTCAAAATTCCTTATTTCGTCAATTTTTCATCCTCTATTTTCCTATATAGGAATTGAATGAGTTGACATTCAATTCTGACAGGACCAAGGGTAGTTGTCACACACATATAATAGAAAGAAACAGAGAGGGAGAGAAAGTTGCGTGGAATGGGGCATAACGCTTTTTTTCCAATCAACACCTACCGCAAGCCGCGTGAAGGAACCAAAGAGAGTAAACGTTATCTGAATAGGAGGTACTGATAAGCTCTAGCCAATCAGAATCTTGTAGCATTAACGTATCATAGTGACGTACATGAACATGAGTACAGGTGGCCCGCGTAACATGCAGAGTGGTCCAGTATACAATCAAGAGCCTGTAACTCTCAGATACCAGAGTGCGTAGTCCTCCACTGTCCAGAGAGAATGGTGGCCATGACAGTCCATATACGTCACTATGACTCACAAATGATCTTTCATCTCTTTCTATTAGTGTCACCATTGTCTTATGGGAATAGACTCTCTTACTCAGATAACGTTTACTCTCTTTGTGAAGGAACTACGTTTCAGAAGCTTTTGTGCATGTGTTTTATTTTCCATGCGTTTTGTTGCTCCCCACGGCTCCTTCCTCCCGCGCCCTTGAGAATACAGACATGACAGAGAGTTTAGTTCGTTGCACGCCAACAGTCAACCAATACGCATTCTTTTGTGATTTTGTCGAGTGTTGTTGTTGCATGAATCCCATTCATGGATGAGAAACAAGGTCGAATAATTAATTCCATATTGAAAAATCAAATTCAAAGAACTGTATGAATTCTCAATTTTTTAAAGGCCTGGATGACTTCCATTAGCTACCAAAAAATGTGAAAGGATCACAGAATTTGAGAAGTTTCAAGTCTTTGTTGCTGGAACATATTAAAAATGCTGAACTTCCAAATTTCCAATTCATTTTTTCTATTTGGAAGTTTCAAACGTACTTTTAATATGGTGTTATTGTAATGAAATATCTGTTACAACTGTTTACCTACTGTTTGTTTATTAGGCTTGCCTATTCAATAATACTTACATACATTAACTATAACAGAAAACCGCCTTCTCGGTCTTGCCCTTATGCACATCCATAGGCATATTACTATAAATACCGAGGAAGTTATCACAAGATTTGCAGAAACTAGCCGTAAGGAGAGATTGGAGTTTGAGTAACTATTATAACAATATTCATACATCGAGCTACCTACATGACCTCAAATTGAATTGCTTATTTAATGTCTACACCCATGCGTTTTTATTTCATATTTCTAAAGGCAGAACACTATTCAAATACAACTGTATTTCTCTTTATTTTTCATAACACATTTTCTGAAAGATTATTTATCAAAAAAAAAAATAACCCTTCCTCCCTGAACGAAAACCTGGATCCACGCCTGTTCAAGTTAGGTAGGTTTAGTCCAACAGTTTTTATCGCCCGTTACGCGTTTTGGTCGAAAGTATTGGGTTTGGCCGTGATGACAATGACAGTAAAATAGAGTAGGAATGAGAGGCAAGCGAATACGCATTTCAAAATGCATTTGAGTAAACCCCTCCTTTTGATGTTCCGCTGATATAATTTCCCAGTAGTAATCCCCTTGAAATAAGCGTTCCATTCGAAGGTACTGAGTTTGGCCGTGATGACAATGACAGTAAAATAGATAGGAGTAGGATTGAGAGGCAAGCCAGATACGGAAGTGTAAACTGATTTTCTGTCTCAAAATGCATTTGAGTAAACCCCGTTTTGATCTTTCCGGTGATTTAATTTTCCCATAGTAATCCCGCTTAAAGTACCCCGATACGCTATATATGTGCTTTGTTTCACAGACAGGATGAGCTGAAAAGTCCAGTAGCAGTTGTAAACATTATAATAATGAAAATGATTGAATTTGACCGTTCTTTCATTGATTTAAGGCAGCTAACATCACAGAAAACGTAATTTTCCTCACTAAAGATGACCAGAGCAACTGGCTTCCTCACGTTCAACAGAAGGTATATAAATCCTTTATTTAGTCCATTTGGCTAATTTACATTTTCAAGTAATTGCAATGTTGCAATGTTTACAATGAGAACGATATATAGCATTATCTTAGGTTAATATAGACTAAGGCTGAAAAATAAACATATATATATATTTATATATATATATATATATATTTATATATTTATATATATATATATATACAACACACCCACCCACCTACTACAACTATTTGCACACCATACATCTTTACGCCCCTAAGGATTCTAAAAAATATTTAATGATTACACAGATACTTTGAACATACTAAAACATTTATACACCTGTCATAACTAGATACAACTAGATTTTTTATTAATTAAGAGCATGTGATTTCAACTTTGTCTTGAAGGATGTTGAAGATGTTAAACGTTTGATCTCTTCTGGCAGATTATTATAGCTATAAAGTCGCTTGAAAAAAACAGAATTTTGGGTATGTGTTGATGTGACTTGTTGAATATGGAAGTCAGTTCCGAATCTTATATTGCATCCGTGGATTTGGTCATTGTTCATAACTTCTTCTCGTAAATGTGTGGGGGAAATTTTATTTCTTATTTTGAAAATTAGGATTGAGGTTTGGTAGAGGAGAAAGGTATTATTTGGTAACCATTCTAGTTGCTTTAACATATCTCTTATTGGTGTTTGTCTTCTGCAATTCAAAATTATATGGCTCCATTGGGAGTTTCTGTAAAGGAGCTGAATAATTTTGTTTGAGTAGATATAGAATGTAGAACAATATGTGAAATAAAGGAGCACTAATGAATTGTACAGTTAAAATTTTTGTCCACGTTGTCAAATATGGGACACAACGAGATAAATAATGTATTTCAAATGAACAATGAAGTTGGCATGTTATTCAAAATGTAACCTCCTATCCATATGAACCCCGAGATATTTAAATTAGTTCACCCGTTCCACCTTATCAGGACCTAACATTATGTCAAAATTTAGGTTACAAAAGTTTCTGAATCATTTTTCTGTACTTATTACCATGTACTTGGTCTTCTCAACATTGATCTCCAAATAATCAGCACATCACCAACTGTAAATAGATTTTGAAGTTCTGTTGATGGTTTGTGTGAGTTTCATTACATGAGAAATAAATCAGTGTATGATCTGCATATAAATGAACTGACCTCTCACCTACTACCTCTGGCAAATCATTGATATACAACAAAAATAATAGGGGGCCCAGTACACTTCCCTGTGGTACTCCTTGATAACATTCTATTTCATTTGATACTCTACTATCTATTTTCAGCTTTGTTTTCTGTTCTCCAAGAAGCTTTCCAACTATTTCAAGACTACTCCATCTATTTCTACTGCTACTAATTTTTTTAACAATCTATTACTGTGTATTGTCTCGAAAGTTCTCTGTGATCCAAAAATACTGCAACAGTAGTCTAATTTTTTCTAGGCTATTTTCCAATCATCAAGTACACACTGAACTGCTGTTTCACAACAATGTTCATTTCTAAGCCCTGATTGGTACTTACTTAACAATTTATTATTTTCATTATAATCTACTAATTGGTTATAGAATGCTTTCTCGATTATTTTTTCAACTGTTCACTGTTCTTAGATCCGAGGCTTCATTAGAGTTTGTTTTTTTCGGAACAGGAATGATTGTAGAAATCTTCAGGTCATCTGGTACCTCCCCTGTTAGTGATGAAGTATTAATGAAGTTTAGTAATAGTTCTGTAAGGTTGGTGAAACAATTTTTGAAATAGGCAACATTCAATTCATCTGGACTTCTCTTATTTTTCAACGAAAAAACAATATGTTTCAATTCTCTGAAATCTAGCTGTGAGAAGTTTTCTATTGAATCATGAGTAACCCCCAGATTTGAATTAGATGCAAAGGGATAGTCAATTTCTGCTAGCTCAATATTATCTATTATACTTTTGATACTTTCCACAAAGAATTTATTCACCCTATTGGACATAACACTTTCATTACTGATAATTTCATTATCACTTATTTCTATTTCACTTATTATCTGGTTTTCACTTTTATTCGGACAAATATTTTTCATTACCCTCTTCGTTTTATTTTCCTCAACTTTTCTTTCGTAATATTCTCGCTTTTTCATACTCATTGTTTTTACTACTATGTTTCTTTTTTGTTTGTAAATGTCCTCTTTGTGTTTTTCTGTTCCCATCTGTTTCCACTCTTTATAACAATAATCCCTGTTTTTGTTGCTTTCCTCACTTCTTCACATACCATTCTCTATGATGTGGATACATTTTCAAACTTTTTTTTGTGCTACTCCATCATAAATCTCATACACTTTATTGTAGAAGTCTTTATATTTTTTTATTCATGCCAATTATTGTGTAGTTCCATTTTATTTTTAATAATTTCTCAATCATTTTGGTGAAATCTATATAACGGCCTCTACTCTCTACTTTCAGACATTTTTTTTCATTAGAACATTGAGCACCATACAAAATAATATTATTGTGACTAGATATTTTTGGTGTTTCCATAACTACTGCATCAATAAGGAATATTCATTGGTTATTACCAAATCTATCAAACTTCCCCCATTATCAGTTGGATATCCTTGGATATCCTTAACAATATTTTTACATCCCCTGTCAGTTATCATGTTTCTTGATTTTCAGGAGCACTCTTTTGCCAATCCATATTGAGATCCCCAGTAATCACCACCATTATTTTTTGGTCACATAAAATTTCTTCGCACCATTTTTCGATGAAATTAAAAAATTCTGTACAATTATTACCACTAGGAGATCTATATAGGCACACCACCAAGTAGTGTTTTCCTTTATAGAATGCTGTAACTGCACTTAATCAATTTTTTGTTGGTACTGCTAAACATTGTGTACTACTAATTTTGATATCATTTCTGAAATATATGAGGACTTCCCTTATGTCTACTGTCACTATTAACCCTCAAATTATTATAACCTGAAAAACTAATTTCTGAATCAAATATGTGATCTGATAGGCAAACAAAGGTTTTTTTTGACAAGAACTGAATTATAAATCTCATTATAGTGCGCACGAAGACTTTGAGCATTTAAGTATAACTCCCGGTATGTGTCTTTGGTGACTAGTTTTTGATATTTTTTTTTGTACAATTTGAGTTTTTTTGATACTTCTCATAACTGATATATCAGGTGTTTGACAGAGATTCTTTGGAGAAATGGTACCCACACAATTTTTGTTAAGTTTCGCATTTTTATCTCCGCTAGAACAAAGTATTTCTGATATTATTTTATTCACAATAATGGTTTTGGACAAAAGCGAGTTATTTATATTTGAATTCATAAGAATATATTTTCTCGTTCCATTATAGATTTTTGTAGTCTCAAGTTGAAATAAAATTTTTCATTTGCAGTCTCTTCACCAAATTCACCAAAGGGTGCAGAGACCATCACAATATTAGTATTTTTGCAGAGGCTAATTTTAGCAGTAATTCTTTCTACGTTAGGTACTCTATTACATTTGAAATCATTGATTCCTGCTACAACAATCATTAAATCATTTCCACTGAAATCTTCAGATAAACTGTCAATGTGCTCGACCACAGATTCAAAAAGGTCACCTGGTTTCAAAATCGATACAGTATTACAGTCTTCTAACTTCGATTTAAAAAATTTGTCAATATTACGTCCCTGTTGATCACCCAGTATCATTATCTTCTTATTCGTACTTTCATTCTTCAAAAAACATCTTTTAGAGTTGATCAATATAGTAATCTTCTCTTGGAAATTCGTTATTGTAACGTAAATAAACTTAACTTGGTTCTACTAATTTATTTCACACTTAATCTACAATTTAGTTTATATTACTACGCCACTGTATAGCTCGATGGTATGGGCTCGTTCAGACTGTGTACTCCCTCTTGAGGGCTGTCTATTTATCTCCGATACAGCATTCTCGATGTTTCGAATTCGGACGGTTGGCGACGGCATGTTCCAATTGTTTCCAATATTGACCGTTGTTTTCCGCGGAAGAGCGACTGGATGGTTCTCGAATATCTCCGGGGATGATCTCATCGCTGTCGATGGCAACGTGTGAGGCGACAGGTCCGGCCTAGGTTCGTTACATTGCCCCCTTCTTAAAGACATTTCGTCCCGAAATTTCATCCTTGGAGTGTGACGATATCTGCATGACTCCCCATATCTGCACCGTGAAGTTCGATGGAAGTAACACTCCACGGTCTTCATGATCGGTCGTGGAAGAGGGTTACAGCAAACCAAAATCCTGACGCCGCTGGATCTGAATATCGCCTCCAGCATACTTCTTATGACTCTCCAGTCCAACCCATCAATACCACAGGATAGTTTTGGAATTGCTAGATCCGCCAGATTCTGGTCCACCATAGTATCTCTTAGTTTGGTGAGACTCTTCCAGACATCTTCATAGGACGGTTTATCTTGGGAATGCCTCTTGGTAACTAGGTAGTAGATGTTTCTCTGGCCTTTCTTCAACTGTAGCACCCCACCAACTTCTGGATTCTGCTCCCGCAGTGTTTGGAGTTGACCAAATTTCTTGAGAACACTACGGCGATGCCCTGGACATTCGAAGATCTTCTGCCACACAGTGCGCTGAGTGCGTAGTCAGCAGGCACCTCGAAAAGGTCTCGTGACTCCTCTCTAGTAACCCCATGTAGAACTTTCTGCCCGTTTGAATACAAGGACATGAACTTCTCGAACGTCATATCATCCTCCGGTGGCTTGAGGGTGCGAACTTGGTCATGGTTTCCAGTGTAAGGCCAACCTGTTGAAATGGACGACCCTTGGTTTCCTCGGGGTGGCTTATGGATTCGGTACACAAGGTCGTTTATCCTTTTCACGATTTTATACGGGCCTTCCCACGAGTTCCGCAACTTTGGTGATAGTCCACGACGACGTTTGGGGTTGTACAGCCAAACCAGGTCATCAACCTAAATCCTCCTGCGTCGGCCTTGATGTCATAGGTCTTCTTCATTTTATCGCTGGCACTCTGGATGTTCAACCGGACTCGTTCGTGGATGTCGTCCATTCTCTGCCGAAGTTTGCTGACGTAGTCCTCTCCCGCAGTGTCTTGTCCTGGCGGTATCCCAAACTTCAGGTCACAAGGCAGTCGCAGTTCTCGGCCCATTATAATACTAGCAGGAGTTTGACCGGTTGACTCGTGTACTGCGGATCGATAGGCCATCAGGAACAAATGAAGATACTGGTCCCAGTCTCTTTGATGGTCAGAGACAACCTTGGACAAGTGGCGGTTGATCGTCCTGTTCATCCGTTCCACCATTCCATCGGACTGCGGATGTAGGGCCGTGGTTCTTGTCTTGCGGATGTTCAGCAGTAGACATATTTCTTGGAAAAGGTTGGATTCGAAATTTCTGCCTTGATCCGAGTGCAGCTCCATTGGAATACCGAATCGACATATCCATTCTTTCACCAAGACGTCGGCGACGGTGATGGCTTCCTGGTTGGCAGGGCATAGGCTTCCGCCCACTTACTGAAGTAGTCCATTGCCACAAGGATGTATTTATTCCCGTGGTCGGATACGGGAAACGGGCCGGCGATGTCAATGGCGCTTCTCTCGAACGGGCTGCCTACGTTGTACTGACGCATCGGGGCCTTGGGTCGTATTCGAGGTCCATTGCTAGCAGCACATACAGCGCACTTTCTGCACCAGTCCTGGACGTCAGCTTGACAATTGGCCCAGTAAAACCGCTGCCTCACTTTCTGCAGGGTCTTCGTCACTCCCAGATGTCCTCCGGCGACTCCATCATGGATTTCCCGCAGCATTTCCTCTCTTCTGTTCCTGGCAACAATGATTTGGCGTCTGTCTTCCCCACCAATATCGGCCTCAAACACGTTTCAGGATCCCATTGTCCAGAATAAGAGAGTTCCATTGTGCCCAATAGGACTTAACAGCCGGCGAGTAACCTGCGACTTCCTGCCATGATGGTCTTCGATTGCCCTTCTTCCAGCTGACGACTAAGCCAAGGTCGGGGTCTCTCTCTTGGTCTTTCTGGATCTTGCTGTCATTCCAGTTGTCATCCATTGCCGCGGTTCTACAAAGTGTTGCTTCTTTCTCTTCTGCTCGTCGGCAATGTGAGCAATCATCTGGACATGGTCTTCGCGACAAGGCATCTGCATTCTTATGGCTAGTTCCGGCTCGATGTTCGATCTCGAAATCGAATTCTTGGAGTCTCTCGATCCAACGTGCTACTTGACCCTCAGGATTTTTGAACTGTAAGAGCCATTTGAGAGCTGCATGGTCAGTTCTCAACAGGAATCTTCTTCCATACACGTACTTGTAGAAGTGCTCCACTCCTTTACAACAGCTAACAGCCTCGCCTGGTGACACAGTAATTGCGCTCTGGTTTGCTAAGCGTCTTGCTGAAATAACCAATGACCTTCTCCTGTCCCTCCTGGATCTGAGATAGGACAGCTCCAAGTCCCACGTTGCTGGCGTCCGTATCCAAATGAATTTCCCTTCGGGTAGGGGATAGCTCAGTACAGGTGCGTTGATCAAAGCTCCTTTCAGCCTCTGAATGAGTCTTGACATTCTTCGGACCACTGGAACTTTGTTTGGCCCTCCGTGAGCCTGGTCAGTGGTTTAGCGATGTTGGCGAATCCCAGCACATATCGGCGATAGTATGTGCATAAACCAAGGAAACTTCGAAGTTGGTGAATGTCTTTGGGATGGGCCAATCCTTAACAGCTTTGATCTTCTGGTCATCACTGCTACTCCTTCCCAGAGACAACGTGGCCAAGGTATCGTACTTCTTTTTGGAACAGATGGCATTTCTTAGGGCTCAGCTTCAATCCGGAGTTCCTCAGTCGCAAGAATACTTCCTCCAAGTTTTTCACGTGGTCCTCAAACGATCTGCCGACCACAATTATGTCGTCGAGATACACTAGACACGTGTTCCATGAGAGTCCCTTCAGTACTGTTTCCATCAATCTTTCGAATGTGGCGGGAGCATTACAGAGCCCGAATGGCATAACGGTGAACTGCCACAATCCTGAGCCGATGGTAAAAGCAGTCTTTCTCGATCTTCCTGAGCTAGTTCTACTTGCCAGTATCCATCTTCAGATCAAGGGTCGAGAAATCGTGGAACCAGCCAACGTGTCTAGGGTGTCATCTATTCTCGGGAGAGGGTAACTGTCCTTCTTCGTGACATTATTAAGTTGGCGATAGTCTACACAAAAGCGTGTCGATCCATCCTTTTTCTTCACCAGTACGACTGGAGAGGACCAGGGACTGTCAGATGGTTCGATAACTCCTTCTTTTCCCATATCGCTGACTATTTTGTCGGCCTCTTCCTTCTTGGCAAGAGGGAGTCTTCTTGCTGATTGCCGGATCGGTCGGGCACCCCCAGTATCAATCTTGTGCCGGACCACATTAGTTCGACCTCCTTTTCCTTGTCCGGTATCGAAGATGTCTTGGTACTTCTTAACTAAATCTCTTAGTTTGGGCTGTTGAGCTGGTTTTATATCTTTGGAAGAGATGGCAACTAATTTTTCTAGTTCTGTGGGCAAGTTGTTGGATTGGCTAATCGTACCTCGTACACTCCGGATCACTGAGGAAACTGACGAGCAGTGCCCCAATATTGTTCCTTTCTTCAAGGTCACTGGAAAATAATTGACATTCATGACCCTTACCGGCACAAATTTGTCAGCACGTAACAGGGTTTTCCTAGGGCAATCCCCGTCCAATTTTCTCATCATGAAGTTTGGGCTCGAACATCACCACGTCTCCACTGCTCGCACTCCCGTCCAGGCGAGCCTCCAGAATGGTTTCAGCCCTCTCAGGTACGCTTACATCTTCAGCCAACAGCACACGGATCAACTCTTCACTTCTCCCATGAAGTACCAGCTCTTCTCCGTTGACACGTAGGACGCCGTCTTTGAAATCAATTCAAACCCTCTGGAATTCATGATGTCCATTCCGATGATTGCATCGTCTTCGATGTCCGCTACAAGTGCCTGATGTTTCACTTTAGTGCTGGCCAAAATTATTTCAATCGGTAGCTCGCCATATCAGTAGCTGGCTCCCTGTTGCTGTGCGTAGCTTCCAAGTTGTCGGTTCAATTCGTTCCGGTGTTCTGGCAAAGGAAGGTCCGAGAATTGTCCTAGTCGCACCTGTATCTAGCGCATGGTGCAAGGCTCGTTATTGATGAGACCGTCTACGAAAACACCTCTGTTCTGTCGTTGCAGGATAGCGACATATGCGTTGTTAACCAGGGCTTGCTGGACACAGGCCGACGATTGCCCTTCTCGTCGACCTTCTTTAGTTTTCCTGCATCCGAGTCGTGTTTTCGAATGTTGGACATTTGCTACGCACATGTCCAATTTTGCACAATTCCAGCATCTTATCTGTCTTTCTCAGGGAACACTTCCTTAATCACTTTCCTTATGGCAGCTTCCAAATTAGCGGCTCCTGTGAGTCTTCCTCAATCATTCGGACTTTACTCTGGCTTTGCAAGATTGTTTCGCTGCCTCGAATTCCAAAGCGCGTGCCAGTGCGTCTACGAGATGTGTTGGACGAGCTAGTGTCACCGTTTGTCTGGTTTCTTGGTCACGGAGTCCCTCCAAGAATGCTTGCACCGCTCGTCGCTCCATTACATTTTCTGGTGTGGCTGGATATGCGAGACGAACCAAGCGTGCAATGTCAGTTTCGAATTCTTGTAAGGATTCGCCCGATTTTTGAGCGATTTTTCAGCTGGGAGTGGTATACGTGTTCCAAATGGGCGTGGCCATATCGTAATTCTAGATGTTTAATCAGCTGATCATAGTCCTCCTGTTCTTGGGCGGTGAGAGTTTGTAGAATATTTGTCGCTTCTCCACGTAATGCAAGTGTCAGTGCTACAGCTCTTTCCCCTGCATTCCATCCGTTTGCTTTGGCCGCTGCTTCAAACTGCCGGCGGTAATTTGCCCATGGAGTTTTTCCGTCGAACTGAGGCGGCTTCATGGAAAGCTTCCCTATTTCTGAAATGACCTTGACATCTTTTATACCCTCTTGAACTTTATCCACGTTCAAACTCAAGTCCAGCATTGCATTTTCGTTAACCATCTCTGTGGAGGACGCACTATTAATTTGTTTTTCCAGCTTACTGATCGTTTCCTTTATTTTGTCCATTTCTGCCTCGACCCCATCTTTGATTTTATCTACCTCCGTGTTCATTTGCTCCCCAATTTTATCTTTCTCTGTCTCAACGGTTCCCATTCTTTCTTCTAGGAAATTAGCCCACCACACAATTCTTTTTTTAGGCCTTCTGTGTTTTCCAGGAACTTCTCTTCCAGGCTTCTTGAATTTTCTAGAAGCTTCTCTTCCAGATTTCTAGAATTTTCTTAGCTTCTTAATTTCTAGAAGTTTCTTCCAGCTTCTAGAATTTTCTAGAAGCTTCTCTTCCAGATTTCTAGAAAGCTTCTCTTCCAGATTTCTAGAATTTTCTTGAAGCTTCTTCTTTCACGGATTTAGTAGTTTCTTCGAGTTTATTCATTACCAAACTTAAATCACCTCCGGGAACTTCGAATAAAAATGTTTCGGGGTCCTCACCTTCTTGTATAAGTCCTTCTGCAAGTCTTTCCTGGAGTACTTGCTTTTTACCTGTTGTTTCCAGTTCCCTTTCCTCCAATTCCTGTTTCAATTCCGCTACCTTCAAATCCGCAAGGCGCACTTTTCTTGAACACATTTTGTCTTTGACGAGGTATCAGTCTGTTTTACACGAAAAGTTATCAGTTTGTTGAAAATTCACTTCGCGAATTCTTTTCCACGGGCCACCAGTCTATTGTCTGTTTCACGCGAAGAGTGTATCAGTTTATATTCCCACGCACAATTGTCCACTTCGCGAAAAGGGTGCTATTTTGGGGTACAGAAAGGTCTATCAATTTATTTTTCTGACTATCCACTCCACGATCCTTGTTTATTTTCAAAATCCCACTTCTGACACCAATTGTAACGTAAATAAACTTAACTTGGTTCTACTAATTTATTTCACACTTAATCTACAATTTAGTTTATATTACTACGCCACTGTATAGCTCGATGGTATGGGCTCGTTCAGACTGTGTACTCCCTCTTGAGGGCTGTCTATTTATCTCCGATACAGCATTCTCGATGTTTCGAATTCGGACGGTTGGCGACGGCATGTTCCAATTGTTTCCAATATTGACCGTTGTTTTCCGCGGAAGAGCGACTGGATGGTTCTCGAATATCTCCGGGGATGATCTCATCGCTGTCGATGGCAACGTGTGAGGCGACAGGTCCGGCCTAGGTTCGTTACATTATTAACTATCCATGCTCGTTATTTCCTTTCTTTCTTTCTTTCTGATTTTCAAGTGATTTTGAACATATAGAATTCATTTCTATGTTTTTTTTACTTTATTAGAATACAAGTCATTTTCCTTGGTGAGTACTTCGTTGAAGTCAACATACTTTTTCGCATTTCGGTTAGTTCTTTTATGTCCTCTTCTAGTGTTTCATTTTTGATTCGTTCTTCTCATTTATTACTTGAAGTAAATTTGTGTTTTCTCTCATTTTGCTTATTTCTTCATTAAGTTCAGATATTGTATATCGGTGTTTTTGGGTCTCGAGTACAAAACTCTCTTCTGCTTCACAGACTCCGTCTTCAAAATCTTTACTCTTCTCCTGAGTTCTTTAATATAGTTTTCCTTGTCCTTATTATCTTTTTTTAGAATTTGAATTTTTTTTTCGTAATTCTTTATCCTATCACACTTCTCCGTTCCTTTCAATTCCAGTGCATTCCGCAGATGTTCAATTTCCTTCTTCAGTTCAGGAAATGTATCTTCGTCTCTAGGTATACAGCTTTTATTTATTGAGGGAAGTTATGTTCCATATATTTCTGAACGATGCAAATCGACCATTGGTGGGATGGAACTCCGGTCTTCTGATTCAAGGTTGATTTGATAATTTATCTTTTGTTGTTGGTTTCTTGTATGTAAACATGTAGTAAACAAACTCACTGAGATGACTTACTATTTGCTAACAGTTCAGATAATTCAGTCCAGAAATTCGGTCTAGAATTCAGTCCAGTGCATTCAAGTGAGAATATCATTCAGTCTAACTACTCAGTATAACTATTCAGTCGAGAACGTCCAGTACATTCAGTTCACCGTTACAATATTCGAATTAAATAGACATAACTCGCAGTGCAACTTAATTACAACTCACAGAAAACCAGTTCTGTCGCGACTCCGCTCTTCGCAAGGTAGAAACGTCTCAGCTTCATAATCGTAAGCAATACAGATATTCTATCAATGTTAGCTGAAGTGTTCGGCTCTGCCACAGAAATGATAGTTGCCCACGAAAGTATTTTATAGGTGTAACGGTTACGCCAAAGTGGTGGCCCCGACGTGACATTCTTTTGAGTGATTTTTTTCAAATTATCCAGCGATGTACAGCAAATATGCCAAACGACCAGGCCAACTCAGTAGCACTCTCAGTGACAACTTCACTTCCTGAATTCAACACATCTGACCCCGAAATGTGATTCACCATGGTTGACTTACACTTTCGCGCTGAGGCCATTAACGACCACGCAAAACGCTACCTCAGCGTACTCAAAGTACGTACCTCGAAGATATAGCAGCGAGGTTAGGTACATTATACTGCAACCAGCTGATGACCTTTCGTATGGAGGGAAAACTGAATAAACGACTGAGTAAATCTCAAGAAGGAAAAACCATACAGGTTCCTCAGCAAGAGCAAATGGGGGACGTCAAGCCATCCCACTTCCTGCAACGTCTGGAACCACCATTCCAAACTCGCTGTTACGGACCATATGGCAGAGAAGCCTGCCCACAGAAACTCAAACCGCTGTCGCGGCGTCGACGAGCAAAACACTCGATGAATAGGCGAAAACCGCAGATCGCGTTTACGATATTCCTACGTCACGATCCTCCATTACTGCATCAATGGCGCCTTAAATATCACCAACGATATTTAGAAACTGTAAATATCCCACAGACATTCAGAAACTGGCAATAAATATGGAACGAGTTATGGTGCGCCTAGATGCTATGGAGACGCGAATGAGCAGCATAGAGCGGAACACACCACGATCCAACTCACGCCAGCCACGCTCCAACTTACGCCAGCCACGCTCGAAGACACCAGCACGTTCTCCATCAGGTATGTGTTGGTATCATTCTAAATTTAGCAAACAAACCAGACGAATAATCGCTCATAGCGGGTAGCGACATCAGCTCAATTCAATCCCGTCGTTTGTTCGTTCCTGACAGGTCATCCAATACCAAATTTTTGGTGGATACAGGCGCAGACCTATGCGTTTGCCCTCGTCTTCTTCTCCTAGAGCAGCGTGAAAAGTCATCCTGAGTACTTTCCGCAGTCAACGGATCCCGACATATGGTTCATATACATTCACCATGGATTTTGGCTACGGAGGGATTTTACTTGAAGGTTCGTGATTGCCGATGTTTCCAAGCTAATTATAGGTGCAGATTTTTCAGCACACTTTGCTCGACTAGTCGACTCATTCACTACGCTTACCGACACAGGAGAGGTGACGCAGTGTGAGACACCCTCGATAACAACTTGTCGCAGGCTCTACTCCATACCACAACTTGATAAACGAATTTCCAGACATAACTCGTTCAGAAGGAAGCAATACACCATACCACTCCATATCATATAATGACCACGCCAGGACCACCAGTCGCTCAGAAACCACGGAGGCTCGCTCTGGGCAAACTCCGGGCCGCCAAAAAGGAATTCGACGCCATGCCAAGTTGGGCATCGCTCGACCTGCACAGAGCTGTAATGCAGCACCATCACACCTGGTCCCCAAGAAAGGCGACGAGTGAAGACTTTGTGAAGATTATGCCAGAACAATCCTGGACTGCTACCCAGTACGACATATCGAAGACTTCTCGCAGTGTCTCCAAGGCAAAATAATTTTTACCACAGTCAACCTAGTGCGTGCATTCAATCAAATTCCGGTCGCTGAAGAAGACATCCCTGAAACCACCATAACAACCCCATTTGGACTTTCCGAGCACTGATTCGTTACTTTTGGCCTCCGTAATGCAGCACAGACTTTTACACGATTTATCGACGAAGTCCTACACGGGTTATATTTTTGTTCGCCTACATAGACGATATTCTAGTCGCTTCAGCTTCCGCAGAAGAACATCTCGACCATATGAGAATTATATCCGAACGTTCAGTGAAATACGGTGTCGTCATTATTCCCACAAAGTGCCTTCTAGGCCAAGCTGAAGTAGTATTCCTTGGAAACCTAGACTCAGATGCAGGTACACGCACGCCCCTTACCCGAAAAGGTCGCCGCGAAAACTTCCCGCGACCGAACACCGTCAAACAACTCAGACAATTTTGATAAAGTTTCATCGTATATTTTTATCCAGTGCTGCTACCATCCAAGCCTTGCTGATTAACCTCCTAAGAAACAATGTTGAAGGAAACATACCAGTAGATTGGACACCCGGCAAACACAGCTTTTGAGACCTGCAAAGAGAGCCTGGCGCAGACGATTTGTTTGCTCACCTCAGCCTATTTATTCTAGTGAATAATAAAACGATATCTTCAAATCGGAAATATCACGAACCGTTTTCAAAATATACGGGGATAACCGAAATGGCGCGTTATCTTTTTGTTAGTCTCCATTATTAGGAATATGGAAATGAGTTCACAAAACTTTCTCCTGTGTTTCACATTTGCTTTGATCTGCTGTGCCTCGATTTTCGATACGATCTTTCATTCTTCGAGGGTCACCCTCAACCCTATTTTTTTTAGAATATGGAGCTGTATTTTTTTGAATGAATTTAAGTAATACTTTTCTTACCCAGTTCAGATATGTATCTTACATGGTATTTTTTCCTACATTTCTGCGCATAAATTCCATCATCGAGGTCCAAACAATGGAAAACCTTCCATTCAGAATACAGGCCTAATTTTATAATTGTTCGTATTTGAAAAGTTATTTTTGTTAAGTTGCGAGAATAAAATTCAAAATAAATCTACCTTGAATGAATACTCAAACTTGAAATAAAATCGAGATCAAATCCAATGTGATGAACATTTGCCGTTTTCGAGCTGTTTATAGTGGTACGACAAGAAAAATACGGCCTATATATATTTTCAGTCGTTATTTCTACGGTTAACTCTTTTCTCTGAGGGCTATGTCCACTAGATTATTTCCATTTTGTTTTTAACAGCTCCCTCGATTACTCCTCTTTCATATATATATATATATAAATATATATATATATATATATATATATATATACTATTTGACTTCCTCCGCCGAGAAACAGAACATCGTAGTAGTTGAATATTTCTCGAAATAAAACTATATATAATGGTTATTATTTTTCTAGGTGATATCAGGAGTGAATCCCAAGTGAGTACTGTCTATATCCTTGTGTGTTTGTTATACTTTTTCATTTGATTTGAATCAGATAGAAATATAAGAAAGCGTTCAGGAGAATTTGAATCACCTTCCAACTATTCATTGAAGAGTTCAAGGTTTATACAATAACAGAAATGTTGCTTTTGTTTTCAATGAAAATTTTCGATGCTTTCTGACACATGATTGGTTAGCTTGGTTGATGGCAAAATCAGAATCAATAAATACATTTTATAGTTGTACTGTATGTGATAAAACGGCTTTCATGAGATATATTCCAGGACACGGTCAGTAGATCAAGATGACAGTGTTCGAATGAAGAATACTTGCAAACTTCAGGTTAAATGAAATAAAACTGTTATTATCTAGAGTTTTGATTATTCAATCATTATACAAAAAATACAACAACTGGGTGTACTGGAAATTCCAGATCAGAATTTTACAGTCAATAAGTTATGCAGCGATTGAAAATAGTTTGGGTAATCCAATTGAATTATCAGATTGTAGCAGGACACATGTTTACCATTCAAATACAACTCACTACCCTCCATATCCGCCGAAACTCACAGTTTACAGAAACAAATATTTGTTTTGTTTCAAATGGTCCCAAATGAACGACGTTTCGGGCAAATTGTCTATCATTATATGATGTTATTTATTTCCATGTTTCCGGTCAGAAATGCAGGAATATTATTTTTATGGGCTGGACAGTTGAAATACTAATTACTCAATGTTACGATTGTTAATTCCAGTAAAACAAGGTAGAATAATTCACGAAGAGTTGAATTAGGATCACCGGAAGGAAATGGTTAAAGTGATTTTATTTGCAAGAAATAACTTATGAGGTACCCACTCAAATTAAGGAATAGATATTATATATAATATATATAATGAGTGAGAGAAGAGTTAAGTAACAGAGGAATATTTTTATAAATAAGAGAAGTAGATGGTTGGGAATTGTTTTTCATCGGGTTCTTCAATTCAACTCGTTAGTATTGGAATATTATTTCTCCACCAATGAAGATATGCCGTAGCTTAGGAGGAAAAAAACGTGTTACTAATTTAAACCATAGAAATGTATTTCCTACAATGAATGGACTTGGACCGTATGGATTCTAACGATTTTAGATTCGCAGGATCTGTTGGTCACTCAGTTATTCAGTTGCGTTTCAGATTTTCCAACAGTCATATCATTCAGTTGAGTAATAAAATAATTTCAGATCACGATAATTTTGTTTAAATTTCATTCGAATTGAAAAAAAAAAAGATTCAGCAAATTATTATCTTTCCTGTTGGAAACCTAGTTCTTAAGTTACTTTCAGGGACCTTGAGTCACGGAATATTGTAGTGAGCTCAGATAAAATTGAATATAATCGTTGATAAGCTCGAATCCTTATTTCATTCCTGCTTGAATATGGAAGAATATTGAGAGGAAAACTGAAATTATTGAGTATCAAAGTGCGGTTCTTACTGAAAAACAAAAAGTCAGTGAATGGCTTCGAAGAATCCAGATTTGTCCCAGTCTAGAGATGACTCGGGGATTTCAAAGTCTGTAACTCGGATAAGTGGAAGTAACTCTGGTGATTATCCGGCAAAATAATTTGTTTGCATTTCTGAGCCCATGCAAATTATGAATTTTTAGAGTTGTTGTTGATTTGGCATTCGCTCAACCAACATCAGTTCATGTTGACAATACCAAAACAATTTGATATTATTCCTTGATTAAAAAGGCCGCTAGTATAGTACAAGATGATGTGACAGAATAAGGAGAGTAAGCGAAAAGTATTTCAGTAGTCAACAAAATTGAATATATGTTACAGAACTTCATTGTTTCAAGTTTGAATTACCAACTTCGACAGCAAGTCAATATCTGTCTTCGCAATGGATATGGGGGATGAGCTACAGAGTATGCATGAACAGAGAACTGAGTAGCGAGAAGATCGCTCCTTCAATCAATTATTCGGTATTCAGGAAAAGGAGCACACTGATAGTATTGCCAAAAATATTTCCAAATTCGAAAAACCGTTAGTTGAACTACAAGAGGAAATTTGGAGAAAGGATAATCTAAAACTTGGAATTTACAAATACTTGATAAATAGTACCAGAAGAACAGAGAAATCTAACACTGGTCCGAGAGAGATTATATACAGTAGAACTCATATTGCAAGAAAGGCATGGGGAATAGAAGAAAGGTCTACTGGCCAACCCGAAACCGAAGTCTAAAAACAAAAACATTTGTTATAAATACAGGGTCTTACTTGTAATGGATGTGGACAGAAATTAGAATGTTGAAAATGAAAAGTAACTTCTTCAGAATTATATATAAAACACGACGATTACTAAATTTCAGGCAAATAAATTCAATTCACTCAATCATAATTGGGATATTACAGTAAGAAAAAATTCTGGTGAATTCCAACAAAAATTATAAAATCGTATTTTTCATAGGAATCCAGTTCTTCTTTGAAATAGTCCTGTTTTACGTGCAGCATTGTGAGCAAGTCAGCCTAATTTTCAGCAGTTGATTAATATTCTATCCAAATTATTCCTTCAACAATGATATCTTTGATGAAATGATTTCGAATGTCAATCGTCGGCTTATTTCACTATTTTCAATAACATGAGTTCCGTTGCTATTTGATAATATTGGCTTTTGGAAAAGCAATATTTTGTTGCTCAATTGAAAATAAAAAAACTGCTTTTTCACCATAAATAATAATAATAATAAAGCCAATGAGTATCTGTATGTGCCGTATGTGTACAGAGTACTACACAAATATCCAAGGTGAACAAATGTGGTGAAGTTCAGCTCTTCTACTTAATCTCATGAAGTAATTAAAGCAAATTAGTCCAAAAACAGTGAAAAAATAATTTTTTTCATTACTTTGTAAAATATAACTAATCTTGCTTACTCCACTCCGTGTCCGTGTCTGTGTCTTCTGAGTTTACTACGGAACTGCTCGATGGGCAGAGTTTTAAGTTCGTCAGGTAGCTCGTTATATTGTTTTGGTGCACAGTAGTTGAACCTTTTTTGGAACATTGCAGAGCTGTGTTTCGGAAGATCTAAACTGTGAACCGCACGAATACAAATTCTATGAAGATTACGTCTATGGTTGAGAGCATTTTCTCATGTAAGAGGGTTCAGAAGTTGATAATACTTTATGAATGAAGTGAAGAAAATTTTCTTAAACCATGTATGAACTCACAACAAGAATAATGTGCACGTTGGATACGACGTGTATCATCATTCAAACCTTGAAAAGGACCATACACGAAGTCTGCATAGTTGAAGAACGATAGCACTAAGAAATCAAACAGTTTTTTTTTCATAGTGGCATTCAAGAATTTTCTACTGCTTCAAAGAATTTTCAGAGCAAAGTAAGATTTTTGTATAACTTTATCAATAGTTTATTGAATTGAATGATCCACTTTTACTTTTACGGTCAATTTCATCACTATCTGAATAGCTATTTGGATTGGATGCCTCTTCCTGCTTACAGTAAACTAGATACAGATTCTCAATTTTCTCAAGCCCTTCAGTTTTAAGTAGCTCAAAATACGTTTTGCTACATTCCAATCCCGGAACAGAAAGAGTTGTCAGGTCTGCTCGTTGTCGCAATATACACCAAACTCTCTATGAGTTACCGATAGAGGAGGTACATGCGTTATTTTTTTCTGAAGCCGTATCCAGTTATGTTTTCACATCCATGGGTGTTTTGCTTCTTCACAATCAGACATCTTTAATTCTAACAACACCTTTGTGATCATCTACTTTTGTGAGTTTTTTTTTAATACTTCGATCTGATCTCCATTTCAAGATTATTTTTTGTATTCTCCTCTGGCATAAAATGGGCCATATTTTTGCAGTAGATTATGAATAAAAATCATTATGAGATCTGTCGAAGTTATAATCCTGAAAAAACTGTAAAATTTAAAATTCCCAGATTTGGGAATTTCTATTAGCCCATATAATGCAATTATTTTATTTGTTTCTATTCCTACTGATTTCAAAACGTCTGGTGTTTTAATATATACTTATTATTCGAAATGTCATTTAGAAATACAATCGGTATATCTAGTTGCCTTATTTTAAAAATTTTCAGTAGTGGTATCATTATTACTGTTGAAAATCACGTTTCAGGTGTATAAATATTTCTATGGCGATTTTTTCTCAAACAATTTTCTTTAGATTTGAAAATCCATCTTTTTGTTATGTGGCAACTCAGCCTAGATCCAGGTATCAAGTTTTTTATGTGATGTCATTTCATGCTCGATGGTTTTTTGCCCTTCTTCACTTTCTGCAATTGCTCTCTGGTGAGTAGTTGGACCAAAATTTGGAAGAAGAGGGTATGTCATATACACTCTGCAAGCCCGATGTTGTTCATGTGTTGAGTATACAGTGCCCTGACACTAGGCCAACTATGATCCTAGTTGTCCTTCTATTCTGCCTTAGTAGATACTTATATAATTTTTGCATTAGTTTTTCAATAAACTATGTCGCCTGTCTCATTGGTGGTATCTTGCCCCACTATTCCTGTGATTTGTTTCTCATCTCTGTTCGGATAATGTTTTTGGTTTAAAGTTGTCCTTCTATTCTGCCTTAGTAGATACTTATATAATTTTTGCAAGTCAGCCTCTTTGCTCCGAAATAGTTTAGGCCCGTATAGAACACGTCATGCACCTTCTCGGCTGAGGAGTCAGCCTCTTCGTTCCTCTCGTAACATGAGTGTCCTGGAACCCACGCCAGAGTGAATATGTTTCGGCTGGCCAGCACTTGTAGGAAACTCAGGCAGTCCCAAACTAGTTTTGATTTCACTTGCATCGAACTGATTGCTGCTACAGCGCCTTAGGGTCGGCAATAACTTTCCTTTCGAACTCTTGAAGTATTCACTTTTCCGCGAAGTGGTTGATTACGGAAATTTCTGCCTGAAAACTGAGTAAGATTATTGTATTTAGAACCTTCTCAGATTTTTGAGCCATCTGTATAGCAGGCAAATTCGGCAAAAAACCTCCCATGCCTCTCTCTCTGATGTGTCTGTTTCGAAATATTTTCCAAAGCCATGCAGGACATTTCGTCCGATGGCATTCCTATCAGGGGGTCGTTTTCCAACTGTCTGTATAACTTGTTATAGGTTATAGTCCTTTCCGTGATTTCTGGCGCCTGTCCTTCTAACACTCTGCTGGTGGTTGACTCATATATATATATATATATATATATATATATATATATATATATATATATATATATATATATATATATATATATATATATATATATATATATATATATATATATATAGGTTGTTTATATTTTTGAAAATTTATTTCATACATTATAATTTCTGAATCTCTATCATAACAAATTAAAACACCGGCTATGTTATGTTACCTTTCTCTTTTTCAAACTCTTTCACCTTATCCCAGCTCAGTCAGGTACGCCTATGAACATGAATCACTACTTGTCAGTACCGGTTTCTGTATTCGGTGTTGCCTAGTATGGCACTGACGATTCGATAAGAAAAGCTGTTCAGTGGAGAAAAGTGGGGCTAGAAATTGAAAAATAAACACCAGTTTGCAGAGAATGATCAACTTTGTTGGTTTTTATTCAAATCAAAACTTATAAATACCCTACTCTGCGATAGCTACCTTATACTAGCAAAACAATGATATGAAATAGTGCAGTTTGGATGTTTGTGACAATGAAAGATTGATGTAGAAAGTTTAAACTTATTATCAGTCTTTTTGCATGGAATTTTATGAAAGTTCAACCCAAAACAAAGTAACCAGTGGTTTAGGCACGTAAAAGTTATTGGTTTAATGTGAAAGTTGCACTTTGATGAGTTCGGATATTAGTATACCTCGTTGCTGCCTTTCTATTGGAGTTTTCAGTCCGGTGGACGTATTTCTGGGATCTCAATGACAGCTCACCTGCACTCCTTCCAAGATTTATCCTCTAACCAGGTAGGTGGGATTTTTGTTGACTATTTACTTCTTCCGTTCTGCTTTTCAAGCATTTTCAATAACCGGTTTTCTTGTATTATCTATAATGCTTTCCTTAAAATTTCCAACGTGGCTTCACCTTTTGAACTTTTTTCAATCTCCTCGAGCTTGTTATCCTCTTCCATAGCAAAACTCACAAATTTTTATTTTTCCACAGATTTCCGAATTTGTATCACTTCCTACCGAATTATTTGCTGTTCTAATTAATTCCAATGATTTCATGAATGATATTAATTCTAACTCTTACATACTATTCACAAATTCTTTAAAATTATAATATTTCAATTTCTGACATTACATTTTATTGTATATCATCACTTTTCCCACACAAATCTTTCGAATCCCATTGGTGGGTTTTCTGTTGATGTGAATTGTCAAACAGGATGTTGAAAACTTATCTATACGTTGATCTTACTTTAATTCAATGTTTGCTATAAATTTCAATTTTGATATGGCTTAATCGTGGATTTTCATTAGATATATATATATATATATATATATATATATTTCATTTGAGGTTCATTCGCCCGTATCAATCAGATACCATTTGACTTCCTCCGCCGAGAAACAGAACATCGTAGTAGTTGAATATTTCTCGAAATAAAACTATATATAATGGTTATTATTTTTCTAGGTGATATCAGGAGTGAATCCCAAGTGAGTACTGTCTATATCCTTGTGTGTTTGTTATACTTTTTCATTTGATTTGAATCAGATAGAAATATAAGAAAGCGTTCAGGAGAATTTGAATCACCTTCCAACTATCCATTGAAGAGTTCAAGGTTTATACAATAACAGAAATGTTGCTTTTGTTTTCAATGAAAATTTTCGATGCTTTCTGACACATGATTGGTTAGCTTGGTTGATGGCAAAATCAGAATCAATAAATACATTTTATAGTTGTACTGTATGTGATAAAACGGCTTTCATGAGATATATTCCAGGACACGGTCAGTAGATCAAGATGACAGTGTTCGAATGAAGAATACTTGCAAACTTCAGGTTAAATGAAATAAAACTGTTATTATCTAGAGTTTTGATTATTCAATCATTATACAAAAAATACAACAACTGGGTGTACTGGAAATTCCAGATCAGAATTTTACAGTCAATAAGTTATGCAGCGATTGAAAATAGTTTGGGTAATCCAATTGAATTATCAGATTGTAGCAGGACACATGTTTACCATTCAAATACAACTCACTTCCCTCCATATCCACCGAAACTCACAGTTTACAGAAACAAATATTTGTTTTGTTTCAAATGGTCCCAAATGAACGACGTTTCGGGCAAATTGTCTATCATTATATGATGTTATTTATTTCCATGTTTCCGGTCAGAAATGCAGGAATATTATTTTTATGGGCTGGACAGTTAAAATACTAATCACTCAATGTTACGATTGTTAATTCCAGTAAAACAAGGTAGAATAATTCACGAAGAGTTGAATTAGGATCACCGGAAGGAAATGGTTAAAGTGATTTTATTTGCAAGAAATAACTTATGAGGTACCCACTCAAATTAAGGAATAGATATTATATATAATATATATAATGAGTGAGAGAAGAGTTAAGTAACAGAGGAATATTTTTATAAATAAGAGAAGTAGATGGTTGGGAATTGTTTTCCATCGGGTTCTTCAATTCAACTCGTTAGTATTGGAATATTATTTCTCCACCAATGAAGATATGCCGTAGCTTAGGAGGAAAAAAACGTGTTACTAATTTAAACCATAGAAATGTATTTCCTACAATGAATGGACTTGGACCGTATGGATTCTAACGATTTTAGATTCGCAGGATCTGTTGGTCACTCAGTTATTCAGTTCCGTTTCAGATTTTCCAACAGTCATATCATTCAGTTGAGTAATAAAATAATTTCAGATCACGATAATTTTGTTTCAATTTCATTCGAATTGAAAAAAAAAAAGATTCAGCAAATTATTATCTTTCCTGTTGGAAACCTAGTTCTTAAGTTACTTTCAGGGACCTTGAGTCACGGAATATTGTAGTGAGCTCAGATAAAATTGAATATAATCGTTGATAAGCTCGAATCCTTATTTCATTCCTGCTTGAATATGGAAGAATATTGAGAGGAAAACTGAAATTATTGAGTATCAAAGTGCGGTTCTTACTGAAAAACAAAAAGTCAGTGAATGGCTTCGAAGAATCCAGATTTGTCCCAGTCTAGAGATGACTCGGGGATTTCAAAGTCTGTAACTCGGATAAGTGGAAGTAACTCTGGTGATTATCCGGCAAAATAATTTGTTTGCATTTCTGAGCCCATGCAAATTATGAATTTTTAGAGTTGTTGTTGATTTGGCATTCGCTCAACCAACATCAGTTCATGTTGACAATACCAAAACAATTTGATATTATTCCTTGATTAAAAAGGCCGCTAGTATAGTACAAGATGATGTGACAGAATAGGGAGAGTAAGCGAAAAGTATTTTAGTAGTCAACAAAATTGAATATATGTTACAGAACTTCATTGTTTCAAGTTTGAATTACCAACTTCGACAGCAAGTCAATATCTGTCTTCGCAATGGATATGGGGGATGAGCTACAGAGTATGCATGAACAGAGAACTGAGTAGCGAGAAGATCGCTCCTTCAATCAATTATTCGGTATTCAGGAAAAGGAGCACACTGATAGTATTGCCAAAAATATTTCCAAATTCGAAAAACCGTTAGTTGAACTACAAGAGGAAATTTGGAGAAAGGATAATCTAAAACTTGGAATTTACAAATACTTGATAAATAGTACCAGAAGAACAGAGAAATCTAACACTGGTCCGAGAGAGATTATATACAGTAGAACTCATATTGCAAGAAAGGCATGGGGAATAGAAGAAAGGTCTACTGGCCAACCCGAAACCGAAGTCTAAAAACAAAAACATTTGTTATAAATACAGGGTCTTACTTGTAATGGATGTGGACAGAAATTAGAATGTTGAAAATGAAAGTAACTTCTTCAGAATTATATATAAACACGACGATTACTAAATTTCAGGCAAATAAATTCAATTCACTCAATCATAATTGGGATATTACAGTAAGAAAATTCTGGTGAATTCAACAAAAATTATAAAATCGTATTTTTCATAGGAATCCAGTTCTTCTTGAAATAGTCCTGTTTTACGTGCAGCATTGTGAGCAAGTCAGCCTAATTTTCAGCAGTTGATTAATATTCTATCCAAATTATTCCTTCAACAATGATATCTTTGATGAAATGATTTCGAATGTCAATCGTCGGCTTATTTCACTATTTTCAATAACATGAGTTCCGTTGCTATTTGATAATATTGGCTTTTGGAAAAGCAATATTTTGTTGCTCAATTGAAAATAAAAAAACTGCTTTTTCACCATAAATAATAATAATAATAAAGCCAATGAGTATCTGTATGTGCCGTATGTGTACAGAGTACTACACAAATATCCAAGGTGAACAAATGTGGTGAAGTTCAGCTCTTCTACTTAATCTCATGAAGTAATTAAAGCAAATTAGTCCAAAAACAGTGAAAAAATAATTTTTTTCATTACTTTGTAAAATATAACTAATCTTGCTTACTCCACTCCGTGTCCGTGTCTGTGTCTTCTGAGTTTACTACGGAACTGCTCGATGGGCAGAGTTTTAAGTTCGTCAGGTAGCTCGTTATATTGTTTTGGTGCACAGTAGTTGAACCTTTTTTGGAACATTGCAGAGCTGTGTTTCGGAAGATCTAAACTGTGAACCGCACGAATACAAATTCTATGAAGATTACGTCTATGGTTGAGAGCATTTTCTCATGTAAGAGGGTTCAGAAGTTGATAATACTTTATGAATGAAGTGAAGAAAATTTTCTTAAACCATGTATGAACTCACAACAAGAATAATGTGCACGTTGGATACGACGTGTATCATCATTCAAACCTTGAAAAGGACCATACACGAAGTCTGCATAGTTGAAGAACGATAGCACTTAGAAATCAAACAGTTTTTTTTTTTCATAGTGGCATTCAAGAATTTTCTACTGCTTCAAAGAATTTTCAGAGCAAAGTAAGATTTTTGTATAACTTTATCAATAGTTTATTGAATTGAATTATCCACTTTTACTTTTACGGTCAATTTCATCACTATCTGAATAGCTATTTGGATTGGATGCCTCTTCCTGCTTACAGTAAACTAGATACAGATTCTCAATTTTCTCAAGTCCTTCAGTTTCAAGTAGCTCAAAATACGTTTTGCTACATTCCAATCCCGGAACAGAAAGAGTTGTCAGGTCTGCTCGTTGTCGCAATATACACCAAACTCTCTATGACTTACCGATAGAGGAGGTACATGCGTTATTTTTTTCTGAAGCCGTATCCAGTTATGTTTTCACATCCATGGGTGTTTTGCTTCTTCACAATCAGACATCTTTAATTCTAACAACACCTTTGTGATCATCTATTTTGTGATTTTTTTTTAATACTTCGATCTGATCTCCATTTCAAGATTATTTTTTGTATTCTCCTCTGGCATAAAATGGGCCATATTTTTGCAGTAGATTATGAATAAAAATCATTATGAGATCTGTCGAAGTTATAATCCTGAAAAAACTGTAAAATTTAAAATTCCCAGATTTGGGAATTTCTATTAGCCCATATAATGCAATTATTTTATTTGTTTCTATTCCTACTGATTTCAAAACGTCTGGTGTTTTAATATATACTTATTATTTTGAAATGTCATTTAGAAATACAATCGGTATATCTAGTTGCCTTATTTTAAAAATTTTCAGTAGTGGTATCATTATTACTGTTGAAAATCACGTTTCAGGTGTATAAATATTTCTATGGCGATTTTTTCTCAAACAATTTTCTTTAGATTTGAAAATCCATCTTTTTGTTATGTGATGTCATTTCATGCTCGATGGTTTTTTGCCCTTCTTCACTTTCTGCAATTGCTCTCTGGTGAGTAGTTGGACCAAAATTTGGAAGAAGAGGGTATGTCATATACACTCTGCAAGCCCGATGTTGTTCATGTGTTGAGTATACAGTGCCCTGACACTAGGCCAACTATGATCCTAGTTGTCCTTCTATTCTGCCTTAGTAGATACTTATATAATTTTTGCATTAGTTTTTCAATAAAATATGTCGCCTGTCTCATTGGTGGTATCTTGCCCCACTATTCCTGTGATTTGTTTCTCATCTCTGTTCGGATAATAGTTTTTAGCAGAGGTTTCGCTATGCTCCGAAATAGTTTAGGCCCGTATAGAACACGTCATGCACCTTCTCGGCTGAGGAGTCAGCCTCTTCGTTCCTCTCGTAACATGAGTGTCCTGGAACCCACGCCAGAGTGAATATGTTTCGGCTGGCCAGCACTTGTAGGAAACTCAGGCAGTCCCAAACTAGTTTTGATTTCACTTGCATCGAACTGATTGCTGCTACAGCGCCTTAGGGTCGGCAATAACTTTCCTTTCGAACTCTTGAAGTATTCACTTTTCCGCGAAGTGGTTGATAACGGAAATTTCTGCCTGAAAACTGAGTAAGATTATTGTATTTAGAACCTTCTCAGATTTTTGAGCCATCTGTATAGCAGGCAAATTCGGCAAAAAACCTCCCATGCCTCTCTCTCTGATGTGTCTGTTTCGAAATATTTTCCAAAGCCATGCAGGACATTTCGTCCGATGGCATTCCTATCAGGGGGTCGTTTTCCAACTGTCTGTATAAATTGTTATAGGTTATAGTCCTTTCCGTGATTTCTGGCGCCTGTCCTTCTAACACTCTGCTGGTGGTTGACTCACATTTATATATATATATATATATATATATATATATATATAGGTTGTTTATATTTTTGAAAATTTATTTCATACATTATAATTTCTGAATCTCTATCATAACAAATGAAAACACCGGCTATGTTATGTTACCTTTCTCTTTTTCAAACTCTTTCACCTTATCCCAGCTCAGTCAGGTACGCCTATGAACATGAATCACTCCTTGTCAGTACCGGTTTCTGTATTCGGTGTTGCCTACTATGGCACTGACGATTCGATAAGAAAAGCTGTTCAGTGGAGAAAAGTGGGGCTAGAAATTGAAAAATAAACACCAGTTTGCAGAGAATGATCAACTTTGTTGGTTTTTATTCAAATCAAAACTTATGAATACCCTACTCTGCGATAGCTACCTTATACTAGCAAAACAATGATATGAAATAGTGCAGTTTGGATGTTTGTGACAATGAAAGATTGATGTAGAAAGTTTAAACTTATTATCAGTCTTTTTGCATGGAATTTTATGAAAGTTCAACCCAAAACAAAGTAACCAGTGGTTTAGGCACGTAAAAGTTATTGGTTTAATGTGAAAGTTGCACTTTGATGGTTCGGATATTAGGATTGATGTGAAAGTTTAAACTTTTTCATCATGTCTGTGATTAGAACC